>VXBR01008341.1:300694-348558 GCA_013400215.1 Cisticola juncidis | reverse complement strand
AAAAAAAAAAAAAAAGTACACGTGAAAGAGATATTAAAAAGATTGGGATCTCAGCAACAAAGCCAGATGATCCAACACAAGAACCTGAGGTGTGAGAGACAGGTCTCATGAGCACTGGTCCTTCAGTGCTCCAAAATGAAATGGACAGAGAAAATGGGCAGGGGGTTCATTACAGTGAAGAGGCAGTTTAACAAGTAGCCCCTTATCTGTCTTTTAATCCATTAGTCATCAAATTTCCATTCATGTTTTGTGTTTAC
Source organism: Cisticola juncidis (assembly GCA_013400215.1). Taxonomy (NCBI): domain Eukaryota; kingdom Metazoa; phylum Chordata; class Aves; order Passeriformes; family Cisticolidae; genus Cisticola; species Cisticola juncidis. Next base: position 348,301 of record VXBR01008341.1, on the reverse strand, counting down.
AAAAGCACAAAGCCAGGCATAAATACACAGGTGAGCTTAATAATGCTGACAGGGTAAGTGTGCAAGAAAACTTGGTATTTCAAGGAATGAGTTCAAGGTTAAAAGCTTTGCTGCATACTCCTTATTTTGTCTCTCTCATTTATCCATCAGTATAGTAACGTATTACACAGTGGATACTCACAGAAGAAAACCCACATTCCCAAAAGCTATGCTACAGCTTGAGAGAGGACATTAAGATAAAGACCTCACAACACTCTCTGGGGAACAACATGGGAAGATACATGTTGTGTGACAACAATCTTATAAATCAATTCTTTCAGAGTAAAAATAGTCTTCACACAGGTAATTTTCATGTCAGAACTTAAGAGAAAGCAGGTAAGAAACACGAGTCCTACACACGGTAGGGTTATTTGTTTAAAATAAAGTGCATTAAATGGGAAAAATTATGTGATTAGTGTAACTGAACAGCTTCAGTACCAAGTTCACAAAACAAGAGTTTGGTAAGGAAAAGGAACAGCAACAACAGAAGATTATTGATCTTCTCTATGAAACATCTTTGTCAAACTGAGAAAATACATTTAAGTACTATATTTAGTAAAGCTTTACTCCAACTTAAGGTGGATGTAGTAAAACACTATATTTCTTTATTTATTTCAACCCAAGTCATGTGCAAGAAACACTGGCAGCATAAATCATAGTAGAGCAGCACGGTTAGCTACACACATAATCCGAATTTATTCCCTGTGCTTGAATTGGCTCTTAAAACCAGTCACTCCATAAACATATGGCATCCTAAGCTCAGAAATAAACAGAAAAACACAACAACAGCTCTGCACATATAAACTCATAACGACTTGACTTACATCACTTCATGAAATTCAGTAACACAAACTCCTAACAGGTAATGAAAAGCTTCTCAGCAAAGAGCTGAAATAAAACATAATTAAATGCAAAAAGAAAATCAATTTTAAAGTCTAATTACTAGGTGTCTGTCAAAATACATTTCATCTAATTAACTGCATACACTCAAAACTTACATCTTCTCACTGTCTGCTGTGGCACTATAACAAGTTATATTTCAATGCCACTGAATCACTACCATAGAAAAACAAGTAACGTTTTACAAAGAGGAAAAGTTTGAAGAGTACATTTTTGTTAAACCAATTGGTAGCAAGAGAGTCTGTAGGGGCACTTCTGGCACCTATGCCCTGCATCAGAAAGAAAGAAGAAATGACTGTATCTCACTAGAAGAAAAGTGTAAATGGGTAATTTACAAACATTAAAGGCTTCACAGGAACAGAAAATAATAGCTAAAGTTTCCGAGGAAGGTAATCATCTGGGTAGTTTACACTAGCATTTCAATCTTTTATAACAAAAGTACTCCAATTGGCATCTAATCTGAAGGCATCTCCTCTTCCCACAAAAGATGTCAAACACAGGCTTGTTTCAGAAGTACACTAGCATTTCAATCTTTTATAACAAAAGTACTCCAATTGGCATCTAATCTGAAGGCATCTCCTCTTCCCACAAAAGATGTCAAACACAGGCTTGTTTCAGAAGTACTCTGGCAATTAAAGTTGTACTTCTGGCTACTAGCTACTATTTCCCCTCCACTGAGATTTAAATGCTTCAATGATACACAACAGAAAAAGTTCTTTCATTTCAACAACTGTAAAGAAAATACATATTGATTACTTAATTATCCTATTCTGACCATCATACAATAGCCTCCCATCAGAAACAGGCTGAAAAGCTGAAAAGTTGTATAGATGATTACTTCTTTCCTTGAGTTTTCACAGGTTTAAAATTTAAGCTTGAAAACAAGATTCCTACCTACATGATAACTGCTAAATTTCAGGTCAGCTGTAAGTTTTAGCACTTTTTAATGGTGGAAACCAAGAGAACATAATGCTAAATCACGGGCAGCTGACCAAGTCTGGAAAGATTTAACAGACTGCCTATTTCTGAAATGATAAAATAATTTCAACATAATTCTTAATTCACTTCTCTCACTGTATTTACAGGGTCAAGATGGGCAGGAGTCCAGTTTTAAATCTTATCTTCTACAAATTTAGGGACTTTCCTCAAGAGTGCTGTGGGTTGCTTTATGTGCCCATGAACCCATACTGTTGAACAGGGAGAATCACTCCCGTTTTTAAAACTACTAGAAGACTGAAGACAGAAGACGCTACCCTCACTTCATACAACTTGGCAGGACAATTTATCTGGCTTGCAAGAGAACATTTAGCTGCCTCCTGAACTGGAGAAGATTAAGTCCATGTTAATCACATCCTTCATGTCCTAGCGGACTGTGTTACTCATCACGCTGCTGGAAATTGTAAGAGTTAAAAAAAAAAAAAAAAAAAGAGACAGAGAAATTGAGCCAAAATAGCAAGAACATAGCTATCTAGACTGGCTAGAGCATAGATCAGAGAAAACAGGACCTATGAATTGCCCTGAAGATTAGTAGGCTCTTTGGCACAGACCTCTCTAAGGAATACTTGCCCAAGACTGTGTTTGTGTTTCTCTGGAACACAATAAATCTATGGGTAGGAATCAGGATCTTTACCTTCTTTCGTAAAATAAACATTGTCTTAAGCAGACCCCAGCTAGTTTTTCCAAAGTTCAGTGTCTGGAAAAAAGTAGCAGCAACTATTCTCCTATATCTACAAGAGATGACCTCAATAGGTCCCAACAAAGTCACATTCATGTTATTAATGCCAAAATTATCATCCTTTTGCTCTTGCTGGTCTCCTACATCCTTTGCAACCATTGTATAACACTTCACAGATCTACCTGAACTGTATCCTTTGCAAACCTGTAGATGACACAGAAGCAGAAGAAATGGCTGACATAAACAGTAGAACTTCAAAAGAGAGAAACTCAGCAAACTCAGCAAACTGAGGACTGGACATCATGTACCTCATGAAGTTCAGCACAGACAAGTGCAAAGTTTTACACCTTCAGCAATGTAACTGCAATGTAGACCAGAAGTCAACAGGGTCACAGCACTTACAGGGAACACCAAATTAAACGGCAGCCAGCAGTGCCCTCTTGTCATGAATGAGGCAAACTGCACCCTGAGCATCATTAAACAGGGCCCAAAGAACAATTTATTGCCATCTTATACTTCATAGTGATGAGACTGGCATCCTGCAGAGTCAGATTTTGCAGCCTCACAAGAGCAGTGTGGAGAAGTCCAGCAAAGGACTGTCACAATGGTCAGGGAACTAGATCCCATGACACGTGAGGAGAGGTTGAGGATGCTGGCCTTATTCAGTCTGGTGAACGGCAGGCTAGAGGGGCAAGCTGATGAGAAGGGGAACCACAAAGACAAAGAAGACAAATTCTCAGTAATGGCAGACAGCTAAGCAAGGGAAACAGCCACAGACTGACATTTGAGAGCTTCAGGCTAAACATTAGTGAGTCCATATTTCCCTAGAAAAGTAATGCTGATCTTCGTTTGTTGTCCATGGAGGCTATTGAATCTCCACATCCTTGAAAGTGTCCAAGAACAGAGTCATGAGAAATCTGACCTAGGGATGGCCACAGCCCAGCTCTGCCCAAAGTTTAGGCTGGATAACCCCTGAAGTCCTTTCCAACAGACTTTGATTTCCTATGATTCAAAAAATGCTTAGCTGAGAACCACTTCCACGGATGCCTCATTCTCAGGTCAGGTTTCTCCCTCCTCATTATCACTGTCTGTATGATAACACTGACGTCTTTTTACCTTGGTCCATATTCTCCAAAGAACAAGTGAAATTAAGAAGAAGGTGCCTTTAGAATGATTTGAGCACAATCTAACCATGAATGATATGATCTTAGGAGGAATACCAAAAGGTTTGAAAACACAGTCCCTCCCTTAGGAGATTTTTTTTTCCCATAAATACCAGATCTCTGTGGTGTAAATGCCAAGCAGATTTCATTTAAGGCCACATGCTTTACTCAGTAAATGAAATCACACTAAGAATATGAGAATGTAAAAGGCTGGAACAAATAACTGAACCAGTTTTTGACCCCTTCTTTATTTTTATATCAATATTTTCACCTTGTCTTTGTTCATTCTTACTTGTCTGTGTTTATCAATTTGTCTTTCATTTAGTTTGCAAAGTTTCCAGGCAGAAAACTTTCTCTGTTCCTGCTTTATTTTTGTTGTTGCTGCTGCTGCTTTGGGTTAACTTTCTATACATTTCTTTTTTAAGGTCATGGCATCATGAAAGCTGATAAGCCTCAGAAGAATTTAAATTCAAAACAAAATGCCTATGACAAAAAAAAAATCACATTTGGGCTAAAAAGGCGGGATGTAGACAAAGAAAAATCTTCAGTAAATTGGCTTGCCATTTACACAGTCTTTAGCCCTTTACTCTAGACCAAAGACTGTTCCCTAATATTGAGAATTTATCAAGAAATACTCTCATACTAAGGCAGTCACATGATAAAGCTGTAGAGAGACATAAAAGCTTGTCTATTCTGCAGAAAGAGCTGTCATTAGATAAGCAAAGAAAAATAGCACAAAGAATTATAACTTTTCTTGTACCAATTTCTTCAGAATCTTCTATAATCCATTACACTGAAAGACATTATTAAAGCTGTAGTTACATCTCCTTGTTTGGGAAAAATGCTTACAGCAGAAAAACTTGCAAAGCAATGAAGTGATAAATAATTGGACTTATAAAAAAAGGCAGAGGATCTGAACAAAACAACCTGTATAAATTTAATTAATTGCAAGCTAATAGGAAAAGATTGGCAAAGAAAATCAGTTTCCTTTCCTTAAAGAGGAAGACTTCATAATTATGTAAATGACTGAGAGAGAAAATGGCTCCAACATTGTATTGTCCAAATGCTTCACTACAGTACAAAAGGCATGCATTGCACCCAATTATGTGGCTCATCTCTGTTACTCTAAAATTCATTTTACCAATCTCAGTAAAGATCTCACTCCTTGTGTCAGTTTACTTTGCTATCTGGCAGAAACAACATTTATTATAGGAAAGAATAAAATGAGTCATTTTTGAGAGAATAAAAATTTTGTAAGCAGAAAAAGACCAGTAATGTTAATTGTGAGGTGAGCTGAAAAATGCAGGCATACTTATGGATTGTAAAGATTTAAAAACAATCAAGGAAATTATTAAAACGGAATTTAGTCTTTAGAATGAAGGAAACAAAAACTTTACTAAGAAACAGTTTTGCAGTAACTTCCCTTTTTGTCTGTCAAATAATTCATAAAATGCTAACATAAATCAAAACAAAACAAACAAGAACAAACTAACAAAAAAAACCACTTGACATGCCCTCGCCTACAAGGTTACCATCAAAATGTACATTTCTCAAGTGTCCTTACTGATCTCCCACCTTCACAAGGTATTGACAAAAGCAGGGTGACAAAGCAGCATTGCCCTTCAGGATGAGCAGAGCTCATCTGCAAACCTGTTGCTTGAACTACTCCACATAATGAAAAAACTTTCCCCAAAAAATTAATAGCTTTATCAACATCGCTGATTTTTCTCTATGAAGATTAAAGAACACAACATTTCACATAATTTAGTCATTCACCCACCAACTTTAGGACAATGCACAGAACTGCACAAATATCAGCAACAACTTTGAGGGCGCCAGAGGACCAACAACAATGGAAAATAATTAACATATAATTTTAAAAATGAATTTGCATAAATCAGATTTACAGTTTGTCCATACATAACTTCTCAAGTTTCCCATGCTTCTCACATATAGAAGAAAAAGTAAATTTGTCAGTGGCTTGAATAATGTTTCAACCTCAGTTAAATTTTTTAAAAATAATTTGAAATTCCCTGATTATCTTCTAGTAAAAGTATTGAGAATAAAGCACTTATAAATCATACTAAAAATTAAGTTTTTAGATTTGAAAGATATCTAGTCTTGACTGTACCCCATTGTAATAAAACAAAAACAAATGAAAAATGGGGTGATTCTAAATGTATGTGCTTGACCTACACACAAACTTCTTAATATCTGTCAACTGAATTACTGTACTCAGGACACAGTGATGGAAAGTAAAAACCATTTGCAAAAACACAATACTCTTTTTCTTCTGTCAGAAAGTAATGCACACTTTTCTTTCCCTCTTTAAAAAAAAAAACCTAAGCTACATGCAATTTTGAGTATGTGAATATCCCTCATATTCTAATTACAGGATAGATTTGGCATATAAATGAAAATTGCTGATTATAAATACCAGAGAGGTCTCATAGGATTGCCATCCCTTATCAAGCACATTTCTGTTTGGAAGGAAGCTGTCCATTTTGCAGGGAAGCTGTCAGCTGACCAATAGCCACAAGAGATTCAGCCCTTACTCTTCTGGAACAGGAGAACTTGCTGACTAGCATGAGACCTTGTGTTTCAAGAAAGAAGAGAAAATCTGAAGTGACAGAATGCAGCCTACCAGAGATTACATGTATTTGTCCAGTAGGTTCAATTAGAAGTTTTCATGAAACTGGAATTGCTATTATAGCTCAATATTTGCAAAAGTGTTATGAAGTTCCTCTCAGGAAAGGAAGGTTGTTTCATTTAATGACTGTGTATTCACAACTTTAGCACTTAATCTGCTCAGAGACAAGAAATCACCCAAGTGCATGAGGCAAAATACAAGAGGATGGTAAATAAAACCAGCTGGAACTCCATAACTTAATTAAAAGATCCTCATTTCACTCTTGAATAAATACTTTCCCCATCTTTTCTTCAAATATTGTATCCCTTGTTTACTTGTCTCATAGTACCAAATAAATTTTAAAAATTCCTTATAATGTTATCCATGAAAGTCAGACTAATGTAGGTCTCCGTAGATTTTTAAAGAAAAAAAGAAAATAAACCACATAAGAGTAATGTTATAATGTTCATGTTCCAAAGCGTTTTTAAAGGAGTAAGTCAAAACATTACTGTACAATCTATTGCACGATAATAAGAGCAATAAATTACATGCATTACCATAAAAACATAATCCTATCACAATTGTGTTTTATAATGGAGTCCAATTTTCTCCAAATTGAGATGCTCTGCTGACTAAATTGAAGTTTAAATCAGATGACAGATGATTTCTGATACACATGCACAATAAGAGAGAGTATACCACCCACTAACAATTTTCATGTTTGAAACATAACAAACAGCCTGGTGAATATGAATCAAGAAACATTCTTCAAAAAAAAAAATAGAAAATGTGATTAGAAAGATGATAATGTGCTATTCCTGCTAGCCACAGATTGCCACCCTCTCAAAACTGAGGGCTAAGATAATTATATTACACAGAACTTAATAGAAACTATAGTAGCAACAAGATTTCTCAACATTTTAGAAACTGAAGTAGAAGGTGAACCATCTACTGATCTTCCAGCATACATTTTTATGGAGAAAGATGAAACTTTGTTTTCCTCTTCTTTCTGCATCATTCTGTGCAAGTCACAGAACCACAGAACAGGAAGGGTTGGAAGGGACCACAGTGGGTCGGTCTTGTCCAGCCTCCCTGCCCAAGCAGGGTCATCCCAGAGCACAAGGCATGGAATTGGGTGCAGACAGTTCTCGAGTTTCTCCAGTGAGGGAGACTCCACAGCCTCTCTGGGCAACCTGTTCCAGTGCTGAGTCACCCACCCAGTAAAGAAGTTCCTCCTCATGTTCAGGTGGAACGTTCTGTGCATCAGTTCCTGCCTGTTGCCTCTTGTCCTATTGCTCAGCCCCGCTGAGCAGAGCCTGGAAACGTCCTCTTGGTACCTTCCTTCAGATACTGACAGACATAAATTTATAAAATACTGAAAAACCTTTTAAAGATAGGAGTATTGTTATATATCCTCTAAGTAGGAACACCAGCCAAAAAAACTAACACCACAAAAAAGTGACATTCTAGCCTTAGGTCACATTTAATAATACAAAATATTAGAAAAATTTAAAAATTAGAAAAATATTTTGAGTCAGATCTGCTAAAAAACTGAATTTAAATAAACTCAAGTTATTTTTTTAAAATATCCATTTCTTATAGAAAGGAAATTTATCATTTTAATAAAGTTTTCTGTGTAGGTTATTCATGGTAGAATGGGACTTTTCAACTCCATTGTTTTTAAACATATTTCTTGTTGGATACCAAATGTCATATTTACATATAAATCAAATTGTAATGCTTGAGTAATGGTCAATACTTAAAATTTTTATCCAGCTTTCTAGCTTTTAAAGCATTCCATAAACAGGCACAGCTATGAGGATTTTCAGGAAAGTCCCCTCTTACATTAAGACTGCACGGCTCAAAAATCTGCTTTTTTATTTTGTTCAAGTCCTGTTTTATCCTGCACACAGACTGGGAACCACACAGAGATAAAAAATTACAGAGAGCGGGTGGTCAGAAACTTTAATTCACAGCCCTGCTGTGAATGCTATGGATGTCAATCCTTCTGGGACCAAATAACAAATGGAGGCAGTATCATTAAGGCACACACTCCAGCAAGAGGACAGTACGGACACTTCCTCTGCTTTTATACTCCTTGGAGACAGCTGCTCTAAACCTATGCATTGGAAGAGCAGAAATTTCTGTTTCATGGGTTGGAATATTAATTACAGTAGAAAAGTTTAATTCTCTTTATGTGATTATACTCAACATTTTTACCTTCGGCCATCCTAAATAAAAGTACCTCACTAATCCTTACAGAAACTCTGCGGAACAACTACCAGTTACTGCAAGAAGCTAAACCTTTACTACGCATCTTTGTGAAGTCAAATGAACTGAATAAAGTTAGTATGGCAGATGTAACTCAATTACAGATGTGTTAACTCATCTAACCTAATATTTTGGGAATATTTTACAAGCTGGAAGATGCTTATATAATCGAGAACTTTTATATTATTATACATATTAAGCCAGCACATGTTCATGTGCAATGTACTTCAATTCAAAATTCAGAACTGCTGTAAAGGATGAAGAAAACATGATTTTGTAAGAAAACAACACCAGAGGACCTAAATCAGTAGCATGCCAGTATTCATAATGTCTCCTACTTTCATCTCTTTAGTAGGAATTTAAAATCTGTCTACTATTGCTGGTTGAGCATCACAAGCTATGCCTACAATGCTACCATGAAAACTAGCTGCTTTGACAAAGTACACAAATAAACCATTAATGGAGACTCATTTACTTCATATGAGGTCAAGCAACACCTTAAGTAAATTACTGTTGATGTTAAAGTAGATAATTTCTTGGGAAGAGTGAGTTTTTGGTTCATCCTTCTTGTTTCCTTGCCAATTTCCAATCTAATAACTCCACAAAACTTAGTATTGAGTCTACACTGATGAAAATCTTTGACAGTTAGATAAAATACTTGACATTTAATGTTACCGTGCAACAACTAGCCTTTCACTATCTACTTTATCCCACTTTCTTCCTCCAAGTTATCCTTTTCTTCAAATATCAGGTTACAGTTTTTTACATATCTTAACTGCACTTCAAGTAATTCCCTGGGTATGTGATGTTATAAATCTTGAAACAGAATTCGTCATAGCATTACATGTATTCCATTTAAATATATATACTTGCCCATGTGTTTGAAAGAGCCACTATATTCCCATTTGCCATGCCTTTTTCATCACATGCCAGAAGCAGAAACTTCTTTCCTGGTAGCATTCCTGCACACCTGTCAGCCATTCCTAACACACTCTGCCATCCTACTTTGAAGCTATATCATCAATTCCCCAGAAGAAATTAGTACAAGGAATAAATCGCCAAATATTTTGAAGCCCTTCACAATTCATTCACAGCATCCTAATCATCCTGAAAATTCACTATAGATGTTCTATGTTGTGATTTTTTAAAATCCTTTTTCTTCAAAGCTTTTGAGCTACAAGAATACAAATCATAAGGCAGTAATAATCCCTACCCTAAGCCCAGATCAGAGGTTCACTCAACCAACAACATTTGGCAAACTTTACTGAGGTTTGAATTTTGCCAGCAACATTGTCAGCATACTCAGTACTACTGTAGTAGGTTCCACTGTGCTATGCCCCAATTTCTTAATAGCAAAGATTTGTACAGTGTCCTTTGACTTTAAAAAACAAATGAACATGTGTACTCAGTTTCTGTACTGAGGGAGGAGGAGATGTGAATGTGTGTAGCACACAGTGTATATAAAAGTTGCTGGATTTAGAGGCATGACAGCAAGAGGAAAGTCAAAATTTTATCTCGTAAATTTTCATTACTGACCAAGCTGTCTCTTAATACTTGAGAAACACAGAACACAATTCTGGCACAATTTATTTAATCTCTTAAGCAATCCATTATTTTCACTGGCTGGTACTGTCCCTTGGAAAAAGAACACCCTTTTAAAACATAGGTTATCTTGAAGATATTTATCTTGGCAATACACACACAAGCAGGTTTTAAGTCATTCTGAAAAGTATGACTGTAAAAAGTAGAAACTCCATCACAACAACATTGTTCAATGACTAAAACATTTACTTTCATATCTTTTTCCTTCCAGAGGCTAAAAGATATCATTGTTTCATTAGTTAGTGAAACCAAAATACGCCAATTTCTTATGTCTTCTCAATATCTTACCTACAAATGAAGTAGAACTGTTATGGACCAGCAACTGAATTAATTTCCTTCAGTGAAAAAACTGAACAATTGGAGCTAGAGAATCAAAATTGAAAGTGATAGTGTTGCTGTAAACATTTATACTGCTGCCATTTTCCTTCTGTGAATGTATACAGCTTCTCATTATAATACAAGTATGAATGAAACCACATACTAACTTCATTACCTTCAAAACACCTGGATAATTTAGCTCTAGTTTTCAGTGTAAATTTAGGAGATTGCATATATCAAGGCTTACTGTGATTTGTTTCATTATTGTAATCTTAAACAAGCTCAATGGCCCTCCAAATAAAACACAGCAAACTCAATAATGAAAAAGCAGCCAAACATATACTTCAGTTAATCTACAAGTACACCAGTATTCAGCCTCCCATCAATTTTAGAAACACTGTAATTTAGTCTCAAAGAAGTCATGAATAGTATCCTTATCAGAATAGCCATTTATAACACTCAAAAGGCTTTAATGTTTTATGGTCACACAAAAGGAAGATGGAACAGGAATTTACTTCTGTACAATACTAACTATATTAAATGTCAGGTTTTCCTAGGAAGCCAAGTGATTAGGAGAGCATGCTTGGAAAAAATTCCCATCTCAGTTCCATTACCTGAAAATTGAAGAGTTTTGAATATACTTCTCCAAATTAATTTACAGACAAATACAGAATGTGCTTCATAGTAACCAACATTCAACTCATACTGGAATGTCTTTAAAAGACAAACCTCTTTGTTTTCTGAAACAAGCATCTCAGTAGCAGATCTGATGAAACAACTCTGCCAAGTGAAATTTTCATTAAAGTAATGGCTTGATACATAGATGAAAACAAAATCCAAATTGTAACTGTCTTGAAAAAGTCATCTGTTTGAACCTTATCTCAAAGGCTATATGGATTTTCATATGCAATTATAATTATTTTTAAATGGCAATCTTGGTAATTATAGTTTTATGCAGAAGAATTCATAGGTATTTAATACTGTCACAGGAAAAACTCGTTTCTTACGTATGCATAATGGCCCTCTGGACACAATTTAGAAAAATCAAACATTCCTCAAATATACCACTTTCTACAATATCTAAATTCATCACTTTCATTATCAAAAAATTACATGATGTAACATTCTTCCAGCTTATTTTGCATTGTTTTGACCCTAAAACAGATCTTTAGATATGCTTCTTGAAGTACACTGCAGCCTTCTGTTTGTATCAGTATCTTCTTTATCATGATTCCTGTTAACAAAAAGTCTCTGTCACTTGAATCCTTTAGATTGAAAGGGCATGTAAATATCCAGGTTTTTTCCTTACAGAATAGAATCACAGAATATGCTGAATTGGAAGGGACCTACCAGGATCATCGAGTCCAACTCCTGGCCCTACATAGGACACCCCAAGGATCACACCAGGTGGCTAAGGGCATTACCAAGATTAACTAGCAGAACAAAAGCAAAATTTTGATTCCTGTCTTTTAGAGGCATTTGTAAATATTTCACAAAGCAGAAAATTTAAGAATGTAAGTTGCCCAATTTGAAAAGAAACAGCCTCATTTTTAAGTGCTCTTGGGATAGACTTATAAATATATTTTTTTCAATACATACTTAATGTTCATCTCAGGAACTAGACAATCTGATTAACAACCCACACTTCCAATATGCAACTTCAGTCATTCCCTTGGCATTATTACTTGATGCAAAATTTACTAATATTAATCTACTTTATTTGAATTAGACTGATATTACAACTGAACTTGCATCAGTTTGAATTATATATGTTATGGAAAGTTAAAAATCACTATTATGCACATTCCTGCTTTCTTAATCTTTATTAGAGCTTCCAACTTTGCAATGTTTTAAATACAATCTTCAATACATGAGGATGTATAGAAGATACATAAATGGAATTTTATCAAGTACACGAAATTCAAACAGCACATTTTTACAGAATTTGGAAATGGCAGACCTTCAAAATGGCTGGTTGCAGGACCTTCAAAAGATAACAAAATTTGTGACTGGGATGCAGGCTCACTTCTTCCCCCTATTTTTATTGATGAAAATAACCGATTAACTCATATTATGTATGCTCAGACCCAGTTGCTAATTATTAAGCATATTGTCACAAGGACTTCTATCATAAACTTTTGCATAACAGTGTAGAGGTTTTCAAAAACAAAATATCTGAAACAAATTGCAAGTCATTGCCCTAAACAAATTTTGTGTGCATTATAAACTTTACCCATCAGTTCCCCACACCCAACTTATCTCTTTATTTAAAAACTATCACACTTAAATTTTGAAGGTTATAAATTTTTTTCTGAAAACTATCACTTTTCATTTCATAACATTCAAAAAACATTTTTTCTGATTTAATTTTATGTAGCTTTATTTGCTTCTCATTTTTCTTCCATAGAACAATCAGACAGGTATGCAAATTGCTCAGCTGTTTATAGCTATTTTTAAAGAGATGACCAAGTCTATTCTTACAATTTTAAAGTCTGTGTTGAGAAAGTATCTAGCTTAGAAATATTAATAAAACTTACAAATGCTAACTGGGTTTCATGTATAATTTTAATAATAGGGAGAACAAAACTGACTTAGTGCAAGATGATAAACACATATTGGTTTCTTACTGTGCACTTCCACTGAATTCTATACAGAACAACATCAAGCTTAAAGATTCAGGAACAACAGACAAGTGAAGCCAGATACAAAGAAAGACTATTTACAAGCAGTAGGAATACCTGTGCATATAGGAAACTGTCAAGTAAAATAGGACCAGATAGTCCTGCAGCTTCAAGTCACTACTCTACTGCTTCCAGTGGTATAAACAAACCATATTTATCTTGGATCTGATGTCATTACTGTTTTGATTCCAGCTACTGACATGTATAGCAATAGAGTTAGTATTTTTAGCAAATGCAGTTAAAATGGCAGAAGAACCAGTTCCCCCACTGACTGAATGCTCTGAAAAATAGGTTCAGAAGAACATCTGTGCTCAGTTATAGGTCAGAAGCTTGACAGATTACTAGCATCTTTCTGCACCACAGTTCATCTAGAAAATGCACAGCATGAACTTTTTAGCAGTTTTCCCCAGAGGCAGTAGTACCAAAAAAAAAAAAACCCAACAAAAAACAACCAGGGATTTTTCCCAGCTGCCTAAGCATGCAATATTCATTTGAGATCTTAAATATTTCCATCTACATGTTCTGTGTAGGCAACTCCGCCATCTACATGACAGCACTACCCAGTTCTTCAGGCTGTCTTATCTTTCATCACCTTTCTTTCTTCCTCTGCAAATACCTTCACTAAAGTCTACTGCTTCTGCCTTTTAAATCTGTCCCTTTGTCATTCTTTCTGCTAAAATACTCATCCCTCTCTCAGCCTGTCCTGAAAAAGATATTTTCCACCTGGTTTGCTTTCTCTGCTTCAACACAACTCCTCCCTTCACCTGCTTCCCCAGCTATATTTTTTAGAAGCTTTTCATTTGCTTGCCTTGCCTGTCATCCACTTTCCACACTCAGTCCAAGGAGATAACAAACATATTTCTGTGGTATAATCCTGTTACATTTTTCTCTCTGCACAACATCCCTAAAGTGTACTTTAAAATGAGGCTCCAAAGGCTTCTAGTTGCTCCGACCTCCTTGGGGAAGCCAACTTACTGATTTGATTTGGATGTGTCAAAACCAATGTCTCTAAAGCCATATTCCTCAGAATCTTCTTCTCACATGATCTTAAAAAACCCCACATTAATTTGGAATAAAACACTACTAAATTACTAGAACATTTTCAGTCCAAAATAGTCCCTCCAGTTTTCAATTCATTTTAGATACTGGGTTATTTTCTTTTAACACCTTTTTAACACTTCAATTTTAATGGCAAACTGGATTATTACAACGAAATTTACAAAAAACAATACACTATAATTACTCTGGGCTGTTCCCAAGAAAATAATTCTAGACAAAATATCATTATGCTAAAGAATTTGTGGCTTACAGTTGTAAGTCTTCTCAATGAGTCTATGCATGTCCTAACACTACTACTCTGTGGCACTCACAAATTGCAGTACATACAGCTGAAATGCTGCTAGATTAATACTGGTGTTACCTGCCCCTGCCTGCCAAGAACACAAACAAAAAGGATGCCATATACAGTTCCTAGGAATATTGTCTAAAATTGACTATAAATCCGAAGTCTCTGAAAAGTCACTGGAATTTTCCATAAATGCTTTATTTTTTCCTAGTGACTATACTAGGGGATTTGTGACATTTTGAGGCAACAACAATGCCCATGAAGAACGGCAGGAGACAGCACAGGACAGAGTTTCTGCAGCTGAATATGGAGCTAGCTACAGAATCCATCTCAACATGTTTCAGATAATAACTGGGCTGATGGAGTAATCAAGGCTACAAGCACCTATTTCACAGGACCTTTGTTGGCTCAGAAAGAATCAGTCCTTTGAATAAAGTTTATCAGTGGAGAAGAAAGGAAATTGAAACCCAAGACATTTTAGATACTACTGAAAAGAGAGACAGACCTTTAGCATTTGTTTTTTCCTATTAAAAAAAAAAAGGGGGCAAACCTTTCCATTGTTAATGGCTGCCCAAATAGGAAGATGGAGTAATGGACTGAAGCTTTTTTCTTTTTTTACCAGCATCTTACACATAGCCATCCAGAAAGTAAAATTGAAAAGTGTCTTCTCAATCCTTCCCTACAATAATTTTATTCTTAAGAGAATATTTGCTTACCTATAAAGGGATACCTAGTGGATACCTAGAGAGCTGCAACTTCTAAGTCTGCATATATTTGTTTAATAGGTAAACCAGACAGTTCCTACCAGTAAGCAAGTTAAAACAGGCCAGCCAATCCCTGTGACTACTTCAGCCAGTTGAACAGAAAAACTGATTACAGTGCTCTAATAAACCACTTTATTAATATAAACCACTGCACAAATAGGCTGCAAGAATTCCATTGAGAGCTGACTCTCACACATACGACAAATTCCAAGAAATCAAAAAAAAACCCAAACCAAAAAACTCTGTACTATATAGATATCTATACACATAGATAATACAGATAAATAGAGATCAACAATTCTAACAGTTCTTCATGCACAATGAGAAAAACTTTTTGCTGCTGTTACCATTAAGCATCAACTTGAAACACTTGGCATTTATTGTTCCAGAGAATTTACTATCCTTCAAGTAGAGCTTCAGTAGAAGGCAAACACTGCTGTCTCTCAAACAGGCAAAAAACCAGGGCAACTCAGCTGAAAAGATCTGAATTGAAATAACCATCATGCTGGTTTATCAAACTCACCAACCCATTTAGATTTATTGAGCCCTTGAAGTGCTCCATTATGGGCTGACACATCCCTGTACAAAGTTTTATCTATGTACACAACTGTGCTGTAGTTGATTTGTGCAGTCACATGCTTACTGAACACAGTAAGAGCACTATTCTACCAGTACACACAACAGCTGTGAAGTGCTCTATAACTTTATTTAGACAAACATTTCACACTTGTCATGTAACAGAGGCTCTCGACAGCAAGTTCTAACCTATGTTATTTATCTTGCCATGAGATCAAGAGTAATCCACACACTAGCTGTGACTCAATTTAATACCTGAGTGTATGTGAATTGTGTAAGGCAGAATAAGACAACTGCATGGAGACTGAAGTCTTACCAGTCATCACTAAATACTGGAAATAACTTGGAACAGAACAAGCACTTTCTGTTTAGGCTAAGAATGCAGACCAAAAAGCACAGAAGACTACAAACACAACAAAAGCACAGCAGCAAAACAGCTACTTTATTGTGTCCTGAGAATCTTCTAGGATAAAGTTAGTATTCCCTGTAGCTGGTTGGTCTTACTCTAGAAAATGCAACAGTTAACAGAATGAAAATACAACTTCTCCTTCTAAGCAGACCTTCAAGGCTAAATACAGTGGAGCAAATCACACCGTTCTTTGTCTTTGATATAAATCTGACTACTAGTAGTAGTTAACCTCCTCCTTGCCAGACAGCTGAGAGTTCATAGAACAGGTTTCACAGGGAAGCTGCACAACTCTATCCATAAAGGACACTCAGAACTTGCCTGGAAGAGCACCTTCTCTGGCCTATAGCATGTTGAACATGAGGCTGGACTTGGGCCCTCCAGAAGTACCTGCCACTCTACACATATCTGTGATCAGCTGTGAGGGCTGCCCCAGACAGTTTCTGAGACCCACCTAACTACCAATATTCACAGTGTTTGTAGTGCTTTCGCCTCTTCCCCCTCCCTCCCTCTCCTGCACTTGAGGCAATCAGACACCAGATTTTCCTCACAGTGATACAGAAAAATGTCAGAAATAACGCATCTACATATAAAGAGTTGAAAGACAGGCTCTTCCTAGACCTTAGGTTTAGACCTAAGTGCCTGTTCTGAATTTTTGAGTGAGACTAATATAAAAATCTTTAGAAAGATAAATTCTAAATTAAATACCAAAGCTAGATATATGAATTCTAACCTACTTTAAAGTTTTGAAAAATATGACTGCTTTATCTCCTGAAAACTACACCAGCTTGAAATCAACTTGAAATCTAATTTTCAAATATACCAGAAGGCCTCTAATTTTAGTTTTTAGAAAATGTTTAGCAATCAATTGCTAAGAATTTCTCTCACTCACAACAGCATTTCAAAAATACAAAGCCATCGATATCACAAGAAAAATGTAATCAAACTTTGAGATGTATCAAACTCTTGGATACTGGAAAAGCTGCTTGGCTACATAGGGTGTGGGGATTTTTTTATTAACACAGTGGGGTTTTTTCAGCAGCTTCTACAGCTTCAAATGTTCTCTCGATATAAATTATTCTTTCCTTCAACAGGGAAACTGCTTCTTTGTGCAAAGCAGTGTGGCCAAACAAAACAAATTGGAACAGGATTGAATAGAATAAAAAAATGCTGAACATAGATTTGGTGGCAAACAACAACTAGTCAACAAAATTATTTCCTTAAAAAGCATATTTTCCCTGACATTTCATTGACCTCTAAAAATTTCCCATTTTGAACTAAGTAGTGGATAACAGAAAGTCATCACACCAAGACAATTTTCCTCTCTTCTGAATTATCACGTACTGGTAACAAGTACAGCAGGTTTCCCATTCAAAACCACAAGGTAAATTAGAAGAATAAGCTCTTCATGTCTCTGTGTTCTCCTTCTGTAGCATTAGGTAATCAGACATCAATTTATTCTTCCACAGCTCCATGCATTGATTATACGAACAAAATATATTTCCTGCAGAGAGCTTCTTGTTGGATTATATTAAAGGGCAAGAGTGCATCATTTCATCTCCTTGGTTTGCTCTATCCACAGAACAGTTTTAAAGAGTCTCCCTAAACTCTAAGGGGATCACTGTCTGAAACAGAAAACATAAAATTACTCTTTGGCAGAACGCACTGCCATCTTCCTGAACTCTAAGCCTCCTTTCAATAGCAAAGTAATCAAAGAGATTAGTGGGGTGTTTTGGTTAAACATGAACAGGAATCACGCAAGGCAGCTCCATGCACATAATGTACAGAACTATTCCCAGATATTATTGGAGCCTTGAAAACATGAAAGTGTGTTTTTCAAGACAGTTGAAATAGACAAATACATCTCAAGTCAAGTTTCTAGCAAACATTGGGAAAGGACAGACAACTCGCTACTACTGACGAACCCTAGTGTGTGATCTTACTCTCCAGCCCATCACCCACCCAAATTTTACTATCTTCATGTTCTTCATCTTTAAACAATGACAGGGAAGATGTGAGGGGGAGGGAAAAGGGGGAAAAGAAATGAAAAAGGCAAATAAAAAAAAAATCAAATGTTTATGAAATTAATTAATTGATTTATTGCAGCATAAAAAATATAAGATTAAAGAGGTTTTCATCTCTTCCTTGGACAGTATATAAAGGATCAACTATAACTGCCATATTTTACAACAGATTGTGTTTCAGAAGAGATGTTCATATGGGACAGGACTGAAACGCTCTACAGCCATTCATGCAGAGGCACTTAGTTCCCAAAAGGTAAAATCAATATACTATTTACCAGAAAGCTTTACAGAAACAGAGGTAAAAGAGGGACTGTCATGCAACATGGTTCAGTGTCAAATACAAACTTTTATCTACCCCAGAATGAAACTTTTTTTTTTGTCTCCTTAGAAAACACTATCAAGTGCAAGAAGGCAGAGGACTTCCATTTGATTCTCATTGCATTAGCATTGCCAAGAAATTTGAATGCCTTAGAATATAAATAAAGATCAGTTTTCCAATGCTATTTTGGAATTGAATGAAATCAAACCTCATGAATACTGTGACTAAAAAGAAACCCTAAAGAAGTCATTCAAAAAGGATGGGAAATGAATACAGTGTAGTTTGCCTGTTATATACTTTACAAGTGGTCATTCCAGACTGAATTTTAAGCAACTTTTAACCAAAGCCAAAAAGCAGCCTGTTATCTAACCAGAAACTGTATTACAATATTAAAAAATTACAATTCACTCATTGAACAAAATAAAAACAAATACACAGTGGGAAAAAAATGTGTGAAATAATGACATAGACAAAAGAAAAAAAAAAGAGCTGTATGGACCAATTTTTATTCTTCCATTTTCCTCCTTTGAAGTAAATAAACTAGTTCCATAAATACTAGATTATATTTTTTTCCATTTCACACAGCTTCATCTCTAACTTAATAAAGAGCACAATCCTTTTGCTCAAATTCTTACTTGAATTTATCTATGTACTGCAGATCTCAAGTACACTCTAGAGTGAATTGTAAAAAAAGTCAGTGCATAGGGTAGCAGAACATCTTCTCAAAAGTCCTACCTATGTTTACACATATCCTTCATATCCTCCCATCAAGTTACCTGTGAGGCTGAAGAAAAAAAAACAAACACAAAACCAAAAACACCACACCCAAAGAAGTCAGATAACTGTGTTATGAGTTTTACAAACAGGAAATCAAATCTATTCCAAAACCAAGTTTGCTGCAGATTAACATTACTGCAGACTTGGATATATAGCGTTAGATGCATACGAAAATGAAGTCTGTCTGAATGCCAAGACACAACAGAAATGTTGCAAGCAAAGATTAGTCATATGTTTGACAACTCTCTATATTCAAACAGTGCTCTTCACAGAAAATTGCAGTAGGCCTTGGCACAAGTGCTTGGAAACCTAGGAAATGCGGAGGGAGTCATTGAAATGTTTTCCAACAGACAAAGAACAAATAGGAAAAAAATTCTTTGCAAAAAATCCTACAATATATTAAGCATAAAAAAAAAATTAATTTCCATGCAGGAAAAACATTTGGTACGTTTCCTGAACAAAAGATGT
This sequence comes from Cisticola juncidis, assembly GCA_013400215.1. Classification (NCBI taxonomy): domain Eukaryota; kingdom Metazoa; phylum Chordata; class Aves; order Passeriformes; family Cisticolidae; genus Cisticola; species Cisticola juncidis. The sequence continues at coordinate 328,344 of VXBR01008341.1, read as the reverse complement.
ATGGTTTCATAACTAAAGGCACCAAATAATTTTAATAAATGAAAGAAAAGAACTCAATTCTGAGGAACAAACACGAAAGTGGAACAAAGTCTAATACTATCTGTGAAAGGCAAATAAAATGTTAGGGAAAGGAAACAGTGTGAGGAAACAATTTTGGACTCAGTCACTTTACAGACTGCAAGGTAGAGATTGAAGACAGAAGGGAAAGACAAAACCAAGTGCAATGGTTTTCACTTCTGAAAGCATGAAAGGAAAGAAATAAGTAGAGAACAAAGACAAGAGAAAAACTAACTAATTTCTGCTAAATTCTGAATTCTCAGATTCGGCAGTCATTTAGCAACCAGATGGACCAGAAAGAGATTTACTCAATAATTTAGAAAGTATATGCAAGGGAGGTATGAAAGTTTCTGATCATTTACCAAGCATTTGAAACATGATTACAGCATTCACTGACCAACCATTCAAAAATCAAATGATATCTAAAATTAATTGCATACATATATAGCAACTTAATGCTATTGCTGCAATGTGATCATTTGTAGCTTTAGGAAGACATTTCTGGTTTAAAAATAAGGTGGAGGCAAAAAAGTTCTGTCTTTCAATGAAGTGTCACAGCAATCAACAGCCTTAACAGCAGATGTTCCTCAAGCCTGTGCACAAGTGGGGTGACGTCAAAGCCGACGTGTGCTCTTCCCACCCATTTGTTCCATGACAGCAATGAAAGAACTCATCAGGCCAATTATGACTTAATGTTGAGATTCTAAACCATTTGGAAGGAAAGAAAATATCCTCAGGGACAGTAAACTGTACATATTACAGCTATGTAACTCAAAATTAAAATGAGCAATTTATCTCAGAGCACAAAATACCCTCAAGTTAACTAAAAACATTGTATTCAGGAGATTCCCATTAAGCAAGTAATGAAATATTGAGACATTTATGGATAACATTTTGCCTGAAAATCTTTCCATCACTTCCCACTTAGTTAAGCTTCTCCTACAGAAATCTTGGAAACTCTATTAAATATCTACCAGTATTAATTCTGCTCATGAATTCCACTCATTATGTAGCACTTCTGCTAATCATGTCTTTGCAGAATTTCCATCTATATATTAGCAACAGAAGTCAAATGAGCATCAAAACTATCTTGATTTAGGAAAATGCCCATCAATTTTAAATTGCCTCTGTGCTTCTATTCAGGTTTGGTACTTCCAAAAAAATCTCTCTCTAAGTGCCTTGAGTAAGGATCTTCAAGAGGCTGAGAGAAGAGCAAATCCATTGAAATACTCTGAACTACTAAGAGAAAGAACCAGTCTCTGCTTTGGGAACCATAATTACAAAAAGGGAATGACATGAATAAACACAAACTATAAATGTGAGCGTTGAAATATACAATAACCAATTCTCCAAATAAAGAAATATCTCCTCTCTACTGATCAAATTTTTTGTTATACTTGTCATTTCAAAGACCATTTAAGTTGTTAAATACATCCAATACTACTGCAAAATGTTCCATAAGTCACACAGAACTTACAGAAAGAAAAATACTTATATACAGCTTAATAAAAACACTGAAGAAATTTCAAACAATGTTTTCTGTGTACTGGTGTATAAAGGTAAAAAAAAAAAAAACAGCATGCAAAACAAAATTTAGCACTTAAAAGAGCATGCCCAAAGCTTAGTTGATTTTGCTGGTGATTAGATCAAAATTGATGCACCATGTAGGAAATAAAATCTTGCAAGTATTTTACTGTAACCATCTTATTTTATTGTATTGTTTTATCCTATCAGGAATCAGCAAAACAAGTGCTATCTCTGGTTATCTTATCCAGGTATACATTGAATCTATTCAAGTAAAGCCTAGTTAAATACAGAAATGCTTGTACCTCTGTGGAAGTTGAACAAAATGAACCAAAGAAATGCAGCAGAGATTTGCCAGTGTTCAGGTAACAAACGAGAAATATATCTGAAAATGTAAAATATTTTTTGTCCTACGGAAACACTACATTGTTGTCAGGTTTTCATAGTCCCCCTTTTCCTCCTACTAGTATCCATATCCCTATCATTCAGAGCTTTCCCCATCATTGAATATCTACCAAATGAGTACGTATTGACAACTTAGAAACCCTAACCAGAGGATTGCAAATGAAACCCAAGTGACATTTAAAACTTTTAAGTCACAATTTGCTTTGTAACAGACTGCATACTAGCAGCAAACACAAATTACAGTCTGCAGACCTCAACCATCAACTCCCCCATGGTCTCTTCAGCTTGTTGATCCCTTGAGCACAAGATGAGCAACATCCTTAAAACTATCTCCTCTCTGGTGAGTCCTGTCTAGTGACAGGACACAAAGAAATGGAATGAAGCAGCACCAGGGCAACTTCAGACTGGACACTAGGAAAAGATTCTTCACTGAGAGGGTGAGCAGTCACTGGAACAGGCTCTCCAGGACACCAAGCCTGGTAGCGTTCAACCATTTAAAAATGTCTTAGCCATGCAGTTTATTTTTAGACAGTCCTGTGAGGAGCTGAGAATTGAAGATGATGATCTTTTATAGGTCCCTTCCAATTTGAGATATTCTATGATTCCATGATTCCCTATTTAACACCTTCATAATGGCCTGGATGATGGGATGAATGCACGTCATCAGGTTCACTGGTGATTGTGGGGAGGGGTTCACATATTAGGGTACATGGCTGCACTTCAGAGAGATGGCAACTGACTTGAGAAATGGGCTGCCAAATCTCAAGAAAAAACAGCAAAAAAACAATGCAAAATACTGTAACTGTGACAGAAAAGCCCCACACAACAGTCCAGCATGAGAGCTAACAGAGCAGGAATCAGCTCTGCACAAGAGGACATGCAGGTTTGACGGACAATTTAAATATAAGTCAAAAATGCACCCTTGCAGAAACTGAATGCTAAGGGCACTCTAGGCTGCATTCACTACAGCAGAACCAGCAAGTAAAGGGAAATTATTATTCTAATCCACACCTGCCAGACTACATTTTGAGAACTGTATTTCATTTTATGCTTCCTGGTATATGACACACTGGTACACATGGAAAGCTAACAAGATGGTTTGGGGCTGGAGTATGGGCTGTACAAAGAGCAACTGAGAGAACCGAGTCTGTTCAATCTCTACAAGAGAATGCTAAGACGAAAGCATAGTGCTATACTCAACTATTTAAAAACAGAGCCAGAGTTGCTGGAAAATGCACATCAAAAAGAAAAGAGGCAATGAATGTAAACTGAAGGAAGGGAAATTCCGATTAAATTAAAGGAATAAAAATGTTCATAGTAAAGATGATCAAAACATGAAACAGGTTGCCCAGAAAGACTTAGGAATACTCACTACTGAAAATATCCAGAACAAGCAGACAAGGCCAGATTACCCCACTTTTCTTTAAAGTCATTCCAAGAAAGCAAGATAGATCCATTCTAGATGATACAGACATTATATGGAATAAGGGATGGCATTGGGTCTGGCTGGGATGAAATCAGTTTTTTTCAGGGTAGTCCTTAAGGTGTTCTGTTTTAATCTGTGGCTGAAATGGTGTTGGCAACATGCTGAACTGTGTCCTACCTATTGCTGAACTGTGCCAGCACAGTCAGTCAGCTAAGAGTAAACTAGAGGCTGAGAAAGGACAGGAGCAGGACAGCTGTAATACACAGACCACACCAAATAAAGTCACGTTCAGATATAAAATTTCAGGGGAAGGAGGAAAGAGGGGGAACAATCATGGTTATGGCACTCACAATGCATGCAGAAACCCTGACTACACAAATTAGTCAATTAGGAGTTTTTTTTCTTTTGGAGTTTGTTTTTTTTTTTCCTTTGCTTAAGCATCATGCTTTTGCTTTTCCTGTTAAACTGTAATTATCACAACCCATCCTTCTATTTTCTCCCACAGAAGATGGGAGTGAGCAAAATGCTGGGGTGGAGTTTGGCTGTTGGATGCCCTTCAACTTGAATGATTCTATGATATTTCTTCATATGTGTTTCTCATATAAGTCATAGGTGTGAAAAAGCACTTCATAATACTGTGAGAAAGAAGTTGTTAATATTTTGGACTGTCTCAAATTTTCTCAAGATTTGTTTGGGTTCTTTGGGGCTTTTTTATGTTAAAACTGACAAAATCAGTATTGGCTAATATCCCAGGAGAGCCACAGATCAACTGCTACAAGTCAAGAATCTGTACATTCATCTTGTTATCTCTCCCATCAATATTCACTCAAAAGTGAAAGGAGAAAGAAACAGTCCTTAGGAAGATGGAGCAAAACTGAGAAGAATGATTCGATGACACACCACACTCCAAGCTTCTACGTGGGTATGTGTGAATTCTGACATATTTTAAAAATTTAAAGTATTTTTACTGTTGTGGGGGTTCACAGAAGATAGCTGAGCAACTGTTGTAATATAAAAACTGAAATAAAAAAAGTTGTCAGATGCATTGGATTTGCTATCCTCCCAAGGAAGAAAAAATACCCCAAGGCAAGCAATTGAAGAATAAGGCACTAAGATAAATCACAAGGTTTGATGGCTAAGATTCAGGGATTTTTTTTTATTTAGATTGGGAGATATGTTGGTGACATATGTTGGTGATTGGGTGACTCGTTTCCCCTATGAGTTATTTATAGCCAACCACCTATTTTATCTTATGCAGGGGTGAAAACAAGGGTGTACAGTGTCTCATTGGTTCTGAAAAGCCTAATGAGCTGCTACAAATGCCTCAGACGGTTTTCTCAGACCTAGAATAGGATGTGTGAAAACTAAAAAAAAAAAAACTTTAACAAGCATGTTTATTTTACAAAGTTTGACAGACATGCTGCATTCACATTTGTGAGCTGCAGAAGGTTTGAAAGCATAGGCAGCAATGGGCAACACAGGTACATTTACTTAATTTGAAACATTCTCCAGACAGGCTTTTGGGGGCTCTCGGATTATAAAACTTCTTTACAAGACCACCATATGCTATCAACATTATCATCTACTTTTATAGCAGGAAAATGCTGCTTATCAACATCTGACAGCCTTCCTCATAGCCTAGCTTTTAAAACAAATCACAAAATCAAATTCAGAAAAATAAATGCATCAATAAAGTTGGTCCTTTTTTCATTACTGGTGTTGATATTACTATTATTAGATTTTTCTCTTCTAGACCAAACACTTGACATTTGTCTGCTCAATACAGAAAAATGAAACATGAACTGAGAATCCTAAATTCCATTAATGATGGTATCCACCACGACCCAGTTAACAGATGCCAAAGTATGTTAGTCAGTAAATGTGACAGATGAGTTATATTACAATGGATTACATATGGTATTCAGCTTTTCAAATTAAAAACTGTGACACCATTAGGCTATTTTTATAGAGGGCAGTAGGAGTAGGTTATATTCCTGATGAAGATATCTAAAATAAGCAAAGTAAGAATGGGTCACCTTAGAAACTAACATGTTTAAAGAGAAATATAATGCATGAAAAGAAAATTACCATGCTGTAGATACTACTGCTAGATACTAGTGTGTTCTAGTTCGTGATATCAATCCATATTCTCCCCTGTTTTAGCATTTTGCTCTGGTTTTTTTGAGTTTATGCATTGATATAAACTATAAATGTAATGCAACAGCTCTCACTTAATTTTGAATTTAGCATAATACTTAAGGGCAAAACTTTTAATAAACTCTTAAGGGTTTATTTCTTTTGTTATAAGGAGTTATACTTGGTTGGTCGTGTTCTGTTTGAGGGATGGGTCTGTGGGGTTTTTTCGCGTTTTTTTGTTTGCTTATTGTTTGGTCTTTTCTGGTTGTTTTTCATTGATTCAGCAAGACCAAGAAAAGGAGGAATAGGAAAGGAAAAGGAGGAACTAAAATTCAGTGAACCAACAAGTGAGAGCCTGTACATCACTTATTACATTGAAATTACCAACCCATGCCAATAGAAGACTTGTGCCTCAGAAAAGGACACACAAGTAGAGATGGATGCAAGAGTAAGTGTTGGACAGTTTCAGTGATGTGACTTTGTTCTCCTACATAGCTCAGAACTTGAGTGCACTCACATCTTTTGTCAAGTCTTTCAAAATGGCTCAAATTTGCTGCCTTACTTAAAGATTAAAAGAAAACAAACCCAAACCCTACCACACCTGTCTCATCAACAAATCGTTTTTGAAAAAGACAATTACAGACTTTATTTCATTAGTAGGCAGTTCTAGCAATGCTCATAGAGATCAAATTAAATTCTCAACTAATATGTGACTTGAGCCACTCAAAATCGTAACACCTTCAGCAACTACTGAGATTAGGTTAAACAATATGGAGGTCTATCACTGAACATCACAGATGAGCAAGCATTCTCTGCCATTTACACTATGCAGATGTGCTTAAGTACTACACAACAAATAAAATATTCATAAACAGCTTTAACTAAGAAAAATAAATACGGGATGCTTTTTATCTGAAAAACGGAAAAAAATAGGCAATGCCTTTTTCCTAAAAAAAAACCCTTTAATTTTTACTTCTTCGGTTCTTTCAATTTCACATGTGTGCTTTGTGACAATATTCCATTAAGACTGAAGAGCTCTTTCTTCCTGTTTATACAAAGATGAAAATATCCCAGCCATTTGTTTATGAAGGGCTGTAATTTCTGCATAAAATAGTCAGATACAATAACAGAGTCTAGAGATTCACTACCTTTTCTCTCATTAATGAACAAACTCTCAGAAAGACAAAACCACAGAATAGCAAGATAATGTCATAGGCAATTCACTAACTCAGGCAGCTACACAGGGTCATTTTCCATGAAAGATTTCAGTAAGGAAACTTACTTTTAACATTACATACTAGGTACATATTAGAAGTCATGCTCTCTTCTCTTTTTCTATCATTCATTTTAAAAGATAATAGGAAATATGACTGAAAGAAGGAAAAAAATGAAAAAGTATTTCCAACCTACACCTTGCCTTGCCTTCTTTTGTGCTTCTCTTAGGAGACTCCCTGCAGCCACCGTAAAGATTTTTCAGAACATAACTCTTTCTTCTCTGGATTGAACATGCCATCCAGATTGAACATGTATAACTTAGAACAGACTCTCACTGCTTCCTCCACCGGAAGGATTCACTGGGAGACAAAACATTCCTGAGTACGTTCTGATGTTTCTAGAGAGTGAGCCCGTTTTAGCCTTCAGATTAGTTTTTATGTCAAATCTGGGAGTAAGGGAGTGGATGGGGGTGAATGTATCAAAACATAATCCTCCAGATTTCATTCAGCCCAACCAATTAATTAAAATATTAGTAAAAGAGGTGTAACAAAATGGAAGAGCTCCTCTCTGAAGGTGAAAAAAGATACAGCTAAGCTACACACTTCAGTTTCATTTCTAAATACTTCATGTGAAAATGCGTAAAGTCAGAAAAACTTTACTTAAGTGGAACTAAACAAAGATGACATTGTCTTCTCTTGCAAAAGGAAAAAGTGCAAGTAGAAATATTTCTAGGCTGACTCTCAAAATAAGGAAACACCATTGTCCAAGTGGCAGCCCAAATCAGTGGGAGGGGGCATAGCCAAGACACTGTTATTCAGTGCCATCCTACACTATGGCTAGGGGCAAGGGAAAGGGAAGAAGGGGTAGGGTTTCCAGTCTGGAGCAAGTGTGGGGTGCAGTGCCACTGGCTGTGCACATATCATGTCAGGCTTTGGTGAGCACTTTTGCTTATAAATCTCCCTCTCTTTGTACACTTTTGCTAATTGTTGCTGCTGCTGTTTGTTTTCTTATCTCAACTGTGAATTGTTCTTATTTCAACCATCATCTTTACCTTTTTGTGTCTTCAATTCTCAACTCCAACTGCAGAGCTGCAAGACGGCTGAAAAGGTTTCAGCTGCCTGTCAGGTGAGCCTCTGGTCACATGCAAACATGTTCACCAAAACCTGACCTGACCACAGCTGGCAGCACCCCACGCCAACCACTCCACCCACAGTGCTTGCTCACAACCATGCCTTCCCTTCCCTTTCCCCACCCCTAACCACAATGTAGGATGGTATTAAGCAACAAAATGTCTTGTCCATGCTCCCTCCCACTGATCTGGAAGAGAACTAGGACAAAAACATACAAATATGACAATAGGGGCACAAGATGGCAGGACTTTTCACGATGGGAGAACCTCATATCCCACCTTGCAGCTAAAAGCTCTCTCTCACCTAATTGGAATTTGCATGTCAAAAAATGTCTCATGAGAAATGAAAACCACAGAAAATCAGACATCTTCATTGTCACACATTTACAAGCATCATTACAGGATCATCTTAAGACAGCAACTAAGTGATGTAGGAAAGGTACTTCCACTTGCATGAGATCTTCAGGAACAAGGAAGGAAAGGTACTATACAGCACTTTGGGAAAGAATTAGAAGAGGACAGGACTTGTTATCCTATCCTTTACAGGTGGCTGTAATAAAAGACTCATCATCAAGGCTTCTGTTCTAATTTTAAATTAATGTAGAAAATATCAAGATTGTCCAATCTCCTACAAGCAATTCAACCTGCTTCTTTGGAATTAAGGATTCTGACACCACAGAAAACAAACCAGATTATTTCTTCACTGGGCCCTTAGTAGTCCCAACATAGTGTTTGAAAGCTTCAGATTCATCATATTTATGTGAGCACTAAGTCACACAGAAGAAACCCTTCAAAAAAGATTCTTCACACTGAAATGGAAAAAACCTTTGGAATCTATCAAAAAGGAGAAAGGAAGGCAATTCACATGGTAGATTTTAAGAGTGAGAGAATAAGCAAATACCAGTGAACAAAATCACACTGTAGATAGTGCTTTCTTCATTCATTCAGTACAATTCAACACTTACAGAACGTAATTATGGAAATTCTCTCACTTTGTATTAAAAATGCACAGATGTAAGAGCAAACATATTTTTATGCATGATGCTTTCCTGCATCATCAAAAAAANAAAAAAAAAAAAAAAAAAAGAAGCAACCTGCAACCTGTAGGATCTGAAGACTTTTTTTCTTTGATCCTAAAAAGTTTTTTGCAACCATCTGAGAAAAAGTGTATAATTATAAGTGCAGGACAATAAAATGAGAAAAAAATCCATAGATATTCCCTATCTTCATTGCTACAAATAACATTTCCTTAGACCATCTGTTCCTTTTTAGGTATAAAGGCTTCTAAAACAGATTAGGATATTAAACAACCATCCTGCAGAAAAGTTTCCTGTTGCTAAGAAACAGGAAGTAAAATCATATGGCCAAGGTCAGCTGTTACTGAATTGATTCAGGCTGATAAAATTTTTGACCTAATTTGACATATTTCCTAAGGAATCAAATATACTGTTTGTTTAGGTTGGACCGTTTCCATCTTCTGCTTAGATTTTTTTTATATTTGCATGGAGATGATGAGTAAAAGTATAATGGTGTTCAGTGAACAGTGACAGCAATGCTACTTTGGCTAGGCAACTCAGCAGGGAACTGGGAGTACTCATTCTTGAGGAGTTCAAAAATTCATCACATTTTGTATAACCTTTCATTTCTGACAGCCTTTTCATTATACAGACTTCAGTTACAGGTTTAAGTAAAAGGTCAAGACTTCTAACACACCACTTCTTTCAACAGACAAATTAAAAGACAAGACTTTCTCCTGAGACACCACTCTTATAAGCACGAAATAAGGCATTATTGTCTTGCTGCTCCTAGCTCACTGATTTACCTGCATTCCTCCTTAGAAATTAAGAAATCCAAACCATCTCTATACCAAATAAAATTTTTAAAAAAGTATTAATAGAGTGAAATTACTGTACAGGCTCCAGTTGTGCAATTTCAAAAAGAGCACACAGAACAAGCCACAGGTTTGCTACATAAACATGTAGCAAAAGACATCTTAAAAAACACTGAGTAACCCAGTATCATTATCCAGGAAGATTAATGAATTACAATTTTCTTTTTCCAAAAAAGCCAAGACAAAACATCATCGTTATTTTAAAGCCTTCCAAGAGAACAAGATAAGGGAAGTTTAAAGTTTGTTTTAAAAGTATCTTCTCTAGCAAAGATGTAGGGACACATGGAAGCAATCAGGTACCTTGCTGCTTCTCCTTCTACTCTCCCTACAGGTCTGCGTAGCTCTTATCAAGTAGCACATCCAAGAATTTTCCCCCCACTTCACTCTAGGGAGTTAATTATGCTACATACAAGGCCCTGGAAAACAACATGGTTCCAGGCACAAAAAGTATTATGTTACGATCTACTGACCACTAAAAAAGATACAAACCGAACTATATGTAAACTACAATACATCCTACTAACAACCTAAACAAAACTGCTAGGCAGTGAAGCCTATCTGTCCCCTACGCAGTCTTTCCCCGCATACACCAAAATAATGCATGTTCAAGCACAGAACCACAAATGTTTATCTTGATGCCTACATTTCTCAGTCTGAAAAGGCAGTTCCCAAAATTATAGCACACACCACACAGCTATTCTTCTGGCTCTTGCAAAATACCTCTTGCTTGCACTCAAGCTTGGACTGGATGTAACTGCCTGAACTCTATAAAAATAGTTTCCACTTGCTGCCTCCTATTTGTTCTCTGTATTTTCTAGTTATTATCTCCCCTGAAGATAACACCTTTTAAGAAAAAAGGGAACCCGACAGTGATAATGCCACACATTGGTGCTGAAATAGCCAAGGATAAAAAAAGGTCAAACTGCCTCCTGCAATCCCAGTGTTTCTTAATGACATCAAAAGACGCTGGTACCTTTAGAGATCCTGTATACCCATTCAAAATGCTTGAGTTAAAGTTAATTTTTATTAATTTACTATTATTCATAATGTTGAGATATATGTATGTTGAGATATTGATAATGTTGAGATATATGATAAAAATTATTTATATTAAAAAGAAATTGTCTAATTAATACATGATATTTAGTAATAAACACTGTCCAGTCTTTTTTCTTCCCCTCTGACCCATTCTTCATTTATGGTTTAAATTTTAGCACTCTGATGATAAAGATTTTTCTAAACTGTGAGTTCAAGATGTTTCTTCCTTTGACACCTTCTAATGCCACCAAAAGTTCTCACGTTGACAATGAAATTGAAGGCTGTTCCAGTCTATAACTGGACAGTGGTTTCATGTCAGCATGCAACTGACAATAGGGACAGTTACTGCTGCAAAAATCTGCATCAGAGATCTCATAAAAGGGGAAGATATTAATTTGAAAATATCCCACTCATGCTCATCCTGACAGAGTTTTCATTCTCTCCCTATCTCAAACACACAAGAGACACATCTGTCCAAGTGGTGCTGCCAGGATCACCTGTACGTGACAAAAAGGACGAGAGACACCAGCTACTACCAAGTCCTCACTATTGCAGGACTTGCTTTCTTGTATTGGAAGAATAGAAGGGTTTCTTCTCAACTGGCAACAATTTCTTCTTGAACAGAACTTCATAACTTTTAGGACCCGTTATGGAGCGGTCCTCCACACCAGAACCTTACTTATCTCAGTCGCCATAAATCTTAAGCCAGGCTGTTTTCCTTAACTTGTTGGGCAAGTAGGAAAAGTATTGGTACACACAATAAGCTTTCACTGACAAATCATCTGCTCTTTCACACAGAAGGTGTCCTGGTCTTGACATAAGCATTCCTCAGTCTGAGCCCTGACAATGGTGTCCTCTGAGCTGCATTTTTGAAGAGCTGTTCTTCATTATCACAGGCCTTTCTTTTAACCCTTTTGCTGTTGCTGGTGGTTAAAAACACCATTTCTACTTCATTTATAACAACCCTAATATTTCTGTTCCAGCTGTCTAGAAAAGGTTAACAAAGTTAAGCCAAATCATCACAAACAGCCACAATTGTCATTCTTGGAAATCACAGCAAAGAAGCCAAAAGCTGATGAGTATCAAAAGTATACACAACAACGCCCTCAGGAACATGGTGTGATTCTTGGGGGTGTCCCATGCAGGTTTGTTTAAATTCTCTTTTCTAAACGTCCATCTGCAAAGACCATTCCCCATTATCCTATAAATCATAGGTTTTAGTCTTTCATATGGGAAGGTTTCCAAGGGATAATTAAATACCAACATACATTATCTTTATGGATAAGAGCTTACATTTTTCATTTTTCCTCATAAAGGAATACTTCTACTTCCTGCCTTTACAGCATTTGTCTCATCTGTCTTGATTTTGGCCATGGACCAGAGAGCACACCATGTCCCAAGAACTTTCCACACCACCAATACAGATATGCAGGTAGGGAATTCTCTTCCCTAAAGAAAATTGTTTTGGCATCTGTGCAACTGTTTATCAACTGCACATACTTCCAACAAGAAGCGTCACACTTAATGCTTTCCACTGAGAACTCAAGTTCTCAACAAATACAATTCTCTACCATGCAGTATATAAACTAACAAAATCAGGAGAGAGGACTTACTATGAAGGAAGACGTTTTCTAAGCCAAAGTAACTGGAGAAAGATGAAATAGAGAATGAAGGCAAAAGTAGGCAAGTCTCAATGAACATCAAATTGATTCCAAAATCCTCTCATAAGCAAATAAATGCTGATGTGCAGAAAACAGATTGGATCACTACCTTTAGGCCTTTCAAAAAAGTTTTAAGTTAACCATTTGTAATTACTTTCTTTACAATGGAGAGTGTCAAACAATTTTTAACCTAAACTTAAAATTATTCAAGACATTATTTTTGTTACAGAACATTCTCTCATGGCATTCAAGCAATATTTCCAGAAATTCTCACAATTGTCAAATGTTTTGCAACCTGAAACGACCTCTGTTATTTCCATGTATTTGCAGTACCTGGCAGTTCTGCAATTCTTCCAACATTTGTCACAGAACAAAACACAAAGCCTAAGCTTAAAATGTGGAGTAAAAGCCAAAGAAAATGGCTTGATTTCTAACAGTCTGATTATGATGCCAAAAATAAGCAGTCACTTAGTTCAACTTTAACACTGTCAAAACTAAATCCTGCTGAACATTGTAATAATGAGACCTTTGGCAAAATATTCACTTTCTAGCATCATGAAGTTCAAGATGGGAAACATTCAAATCATGTCCTCTAAGAAGTGTGGTGCTAGTGCCTGTTTATTCCAGACTGAGCTGAGGTAGGTGTTTGTCTGCTGAGGACATTTGTCCACCAACAGAACAAGCACTTACAGCAGTGACTGAGTCTTCTATGCTCTGTAGAGTATGACACCCTTGCCCCAGTTGTGACTACTGTCATATAATTTCTATTATATGTGGTACAGATATAGTAGCTATATGACAGCAAGGATAACTGTCACCTAACTGAAAAGAGTGGAAAACATGTTCTTTGTTGATTTGGCATTAAAAAAAAAAAATGATCTGCCATGAAGTTATTTTACATTTCTTGACTATGAGAAAAATCAACCCTCTTGGGTCTAGATGAGAACAACTACATTCTTTTTTCCAGAAAAAAAAAAAAAAAAGACATTTTATGTTCATGTTCACAACCAAAGTAGGTTTGTTTATAACCCCACACCTACTGCTTATAGTAAATTTGTCAAGGGTGTATATCTGGATATTTAATTCTTTGGATTCTTTCAGCTCATATGACTATTCAGATTTTGAAGCTCCTCAGCAGTCTTCTCCTCACTGCCCGTCTGAGCAGGTGAACTTACAAAGAAATCAGTATGTGTTGTCAGAAAGCTGTGGAACAGGATTGAATTCCAACTCCATGTATCTCATCTTGTTCTAGACACAAGCACAGAGGACAGGCTATACCACTGTCACAGACTGAACAAACTCAATAACCATTAACAGTGCAAAAATGGACGTGTAGCAACTGTGTCTGACAAGAAACCCTCGCCCCTGCAAGGCAAAACATTGCATTTAATTGCTATCTGATTTTATACTTGAAAGATGCTTCTATTTCACTCAGATAAAGTCCTTGCTGGAACAGATATAGCCACAAATATTTTGGTATGCCTGTCAACTCCTGGATTTCTACAGCTGGGAGAAAAATTCCAGCAGTTAAACCAGTGATATTTCTGATCACAGCAATGGCTGAAGTTTACTTCAGTTTAGCACATCTCTCTCCAGTACACAAAAGGCATCTGCATAGACAAGTACACACAAGCTGCTCCAGAAGCAGCACTAGTTGTGTTTTATCAAATCAGGCTTGTGAAAAAGGATCAACAACTTAAGTAATACAAATTACAGTAACAGAGCATTATATAGCTTCTGGACTGAAGGCACAGCAAAGAGAGCTCTGAATATGGGCAGAAGGATAATGTGTTAAACGAGACAGTTATTAAAATAAGGTAGAAATCTGAAAGATTTGACCTTGTTAAAAGAATGCACTCTTGGATGGTAAAACTCTAAACTGGATTTCTTTGCCAGTTTCTGTTCCTCTTTCTTCTCCTTCCTACCTCCATTCCTTTTTTCCTCTGCAAGCCTTATGATTTTTTTCTGGGGTTTGTTTGGGGGTTTTTTATGTCTTAAAAGAATTAATGGGATGAGAAAACAGCTTTCTGGGAGCTCTACCCAGGATGTTTCCTTGGCCATGAATAACTAACTAGCTTTGAAAACAGCACTGCTCTATTTCAGTTGCTGAGCAGGTGGTCTGTTAAATCTTAAAAGTTATGTCTGTTAGTTAAGTGTTCGTGTAAATATTTCATTAAGCTTCCTGGCTTATAATAAGCATTGCTTAACACTATTTTATGCAACACATGCTGCAGAAATCATTCTACCAAGGGGGGTAAAAAAGATGCATGAGATGTGAGTAATTGCAGTTGTGCAGGAGGGGGAAGGGGGAGATAATATCAAAGGGAAAGAAGAACATGAATTCTTTGTTAAATGTGCCTAATTAGGGAAGATACATTTTGTTTCATCTCATCATCTTATAGCCTAGGCAAATAAGATCACATTAGGAATATATTCTCTTTCTTACAATCTTATTCAATTATTTTCAAAAATCTTCACTTAAAAAATTACTTTATAAGTAGCTCAAGAAAGTACAGGATATGTTTTTCTACAACACTTTACCATCAATTTATTTCTATAACATATTTTGTCATCACAAAGGATTACTTATCCCTTTGTGTTGCAAAGCAATAAAGATAAAAAGTCTTAACCATAGCAACTTTTAGCTGTTGAGATGTTAACAGTCACTCCATTTGAATTTCTGTGAACTTGAGGGATCCCATTAGGTTCACTGTTGCTCTTCCAGAATACTGACACTTAAACACTACCAGAAGTTGACTACTTTCTCTGCCAATTTTGCAAGCCATCATCTGTTTTATTTACTGGCATTCCCCCCTTGCCAAGTGATTTAAATCATCCTAAGATGCAAATAACAAGCAGGATAATAATTACATGTTGAACAGCATTTTTATTTTTTTAACCTTGAGAAAGGAAACTTTCCCCTCAGAAAATTTTAATGACCATTTTCTCAGATGTCTCTTATTTTATTCTTTCCTTCATGAAATAAACTATCCTATTATTACCTAAAAAGCAACATGGTCTGTCACAATTCTTACTGGTTTATCAGTACAGAAGAGTGTAATTCACTGGGCTTGCAATAACAAAGTTTTCTGCACGTCAACATTATTATTGTATTGTAGAGATAGTAAGGTATAAAGCGGTAATTTAGAGATCCAAAATAGGCTTCAATTCTTATTTAACTAAAGGTGAAATGAAAAAGTAATATCTGGAGACAAAAAAAATTATTTTTTCCACTTCCAGTAAAGCATCTGCATTCTCTCTGTGCATTTAAAGTGATGCAGCAAGAACTGCAATGCTTGCACAAGGAATTACAGCCACTGTAAAGCATGAAGCACTATTATGGAACTGCACAGCAGTAAAGCATGGACAAACTTCCAGCTCTGGAATGACTATTTCAAGGGAATAAAAGCAAAACTCGTACAGCTGCAGGCCTACACAGGCCACAGCACCACAAAGTAAAGAAGAAAGGGAACTGGAATAAGCTTTGCACTTCTCCCCAGTAATATTTAAGTAGGAAGATAGGTCTGAGGCTGAATTATTGCAAGTGAGAGCAGAATTGTCTTTTATGAACCTGCTAAACCAAAAGATTATTATAATACAACATCATTGCTAAATATGGATGGGATATTGGGCTCAGAAATATCTCCTCACACTAGGAGGTAGAGCTGGTACAGTGTTTACAACAAGCAAGCACTAAAAGTCCTTTGGCTTCAGAAGCAATCATCTAATTCTTCTACAGATTAGAGCCTGATTTCCAGATTGGGCATACAGAAAAAGAGAGAATGACCAACAAAAATACACATCTGCAAATTAAAACAAAATAAATAAATAAAAACTAAAACCAAACAACAACAACAACAAGCCCACACCAAAAACAAAAAACAAAACAAAAAAAAACCACACACACACAAAAAACCCACCAAAACAAACAAACAAACTAAAAATCCCAAAACAACAACGACAACAAAAACAAAAACAAAAACAAAAAACCACAGGGATCAATGTGGGTAAAGAAGCCATAAGCCATAAAAGCCATCCACATCTCCAGGGTGACATTTAGCTGCCTAACTACAAAAAACACTTTTCCTCCATTCTGTATTCAGCATGCACTATAAAATGAGGTTAGAGCGCTACAGATAAAAATGTCATATAGCTCTGATTTCTCACCAGCACATCGATTTTGAGCAATGGTTCTCCAGAAAGAAACAGAAAAGTATGGAAAAATGTATTATATACAGCTGTAATACATAATCTCACATACACCAAAGGAACCTGCAGAGTAACTGGAGTCTGCTGAAATAGCCAAAGCAGGTAACAGTGCCAACCAAGGTGTTACTACTGCTGTGATCAAGAACTCAAATCAATTGGACATTTTGTCTACACTGTCATTACACTAGCACCTCGACCTGGCTTCAATGGGCACACCTGCCTGGCTGCCTTCACATCTCTAATCACAGAAGCAGTGTTGTTCTTAACAAGCTCCTTGTCACCCTCTCTCATTAGTATCCTCATCTGAATCACGTCCTACCAGATTCATTCTTATTTTATTTTATCACCTCCTCATTGTACAATCTGACTTCTCAGGTTTCAAGCATTCATCTCTTCAGGTTTCTACTTTTCCTATCATTTTCTACTCAGGACTTTTACTCCTAAGTAGCCTTCTCTCCCAGAGCTCCTGGGCAGCATGCAGCATCAGCTTGGCTATGCACACCCTCATCTCCCACAGCCCATATGACTCACATTTGTAATTTCAAAGTAATCCTCTTTTGGCCAAGCCACTAAATGTTACAGAGGCTTTAGCCAATAAAATCTAAGTCTTCCTAGCATAAAAACAGGTATTTTCGAGGTCTACTACTTTCTACAAGCAAATAAATCTTCTGAAGAAGGGAAGAAACTCATTCCTTGGACAAGAATCAATATATTTTATGATACAGGCCCCTATACTGAAGCATCGGTATCTGTGAGTTTGCGAAAGCATTTGACAGTTATCTTCTGCCTGCCAGCTCAGCTCTCTAACTTTGTTGAAACCTTAAAAAATTTCTACTCAAACGACTGGCAGATATCACACAGGGAGTTTAAAGCCCAGCAAAAGATGTAAGTAACAATGACCAACATCATATATCAAGAAGAGCTGACTTTAAACAGATCATTAGGGTAAAAGAAGGGTATTCATAATTTATCACATTCTTCAACTATCATTTCAACTATCTACTTCAGAAATTTTAGCCAAGAAAACTCCTTTCTAGCTTTTTTAGCAATTTAAGATTTCTACATGTTGATATCACCTGCCTAGGGAAAATGCTGTTATCTCCAAATTGTTTTCACTCTGTTGTAGTTGTTGAAACTGGTTGTTTCTGTTTGAAAGACTTTCCTCCACCACCATGGACAGAGAGATGTATCTGCTGTCAAATATACTTACTTTTATGTCATTGATATGTTCACTTTTTCTGAAATTTATTTTAGGAAAATAATCCTGAAAATAGTTCCCTTGTTCCACAAGTTTAGTTCCTTACTCTGATAGGCATCTCATGATCTTTATGAAACCTTCTTCATGGTCAGATATGACTTTGATATAAAATTGCTTCAATTGAGAGGCTATTCCATTGATTAGAAACCCTACTCTAATTTCCAGAATAAATTTATACACATTGGTTATTTGCTCTGCTATCAGCATTGTCTTATTCCAGGTAATTCTTTCCTAGTGATTATCCCCACACATTTACAGAGTACTTACTCTATAAAATTCATCTTGCCAAGGAAGTCAAGCTTCCAAATAATGACAGGATACAAGTTACAAATGGTTGACAGTACCTTTTGTTTCTTAAAAACAAAATGTATCTTATTTAGAGTTTAGCTACAAAAAAAAAGCCATATAACCACAGCTGAGGCAAAGGGGCCTCTGTCACATTTCCTTACAGTACCACTTTCCTTGGTAAATTCCTAATACCGTTTTCTAATATTCTTTTACCATTATGCCCAGAAATATCCCTTCCTGAAAGAGTTTAAGAACTTGATTAACACTGACGTCAAAACCGTAATCCTGCAGTTCCTTGGATTAGTTTTGGCCCCTTAAAAAAAAAAAAGGCACACTGCCCTGTTAATGCCTAATTAGCTAGACACCTCACTTCACAGCCAATCTGTATTCAAGCTCCACTTTAATTTCCATTCCCACACTTCTCTTCCTTTTCCTGCAGGCAACTGGAATCCCTTGGTGTAAAACACAGCACTCAGTGGAGTCTTTAGACAAACCTAGACTTTTAGTATTTTCCATTCCCACTCGTAGAAACATCTCTGATGAACTTTGTGCTCCTGTCCCCAGTTTGCACTGTCCTTTGCAGTGCCTATCTCAGCTTGACACCTTCTCTGTGCACGATCTAGTTGCAATGATGTACACAATCATTCTTTCATTAATTCAAGTGTATCCTAATGGCAGCTTTTCAGAACACACATATGTTTAATCATGGTTTAAAAAGAAGTAATTATAGTGGTTACAGCCTTTAGAAGTCATCTATGTTCTGAAAGGCATATACAGAAATGCTGCGGGCAATTCTGGGGAAAAAAAAAATTAGTTCTATTCCATTAGGTACAACATCACCACAGGCAATCAAAAGCACTCCCTCAGTTTTTGTTTTGTAACAATTACCATTACCTGGAGTCCTCACAGATGTTTAAGTAGTGTTGTAACCTGTGCTGTAGCTTATTGCTGCTGACTAGTCCTAACGACAACAAAAATACCCTTTCAAGTTTTAAAACAAAAACCCAACTTGACTAGATTTCACAGGTCATATGTTACACTTAGTGTTCCCCAACATAAAGCCAAACAATGAGGCAAGAAGCATGTGCTCTATAACTATTACATATTCCTCATTCCTACATACTACTTCACAAAAAATTTTCATCACAATTATAACCTTTAAAATTCCCATAGCAAATGAAGATATCTTTATATGGTAAAGACTATATTATAAAAAGTCATTTGCACTCCAACAATGGAGCACAGAGAGCACCAATATTTCAGTGGTTGGTTCATTTGCCTGGTTGTGAGCTGCCCTGATCAGCTTAGTCTGTCCTATATGCTTCTTAAACCCTTTCCAGCTCTTTTCTGGGTGAGTGGCTCTGCTCACTCTGCATGTGTGCACAGGGGTGTGAGTGCAGCAACCCCTGACTGCCAGCCACCACAGAGACTGGGGTGAGTGACTGAAGGTGTCAGCCTGAGCCGGGCCATGGGAACACCTGTCTGCAGTGCAGCACATGGAGCAGGTGTGGGAGCACATTCACTGTGTGAGTGTACTGGGAGGAAGCGTTCTGCGTGGCTGCTGGCTGGAACTGGGGCATGGACCTGTGGCAGTCACCCCTCTCAGGCTGCAGAGCTGGCCTGGTATTTTCCCCTAGCACACGGGAAGAAAAGGGTTTTGAAAATTTGAACATAGCACATGTTTAAAACAGGATTTTCTTCTCCTGTTCCACACACAGTCATCATCATTCTTCATTCCATATCTCGATTCTATTCCTTTTTCCACTCTGGTCATTTCACCCACTTCTATCTATGCTCTCTTATAAATATTTTCTCTCCTCCTTTTCACTTCTACCCTATACCGTCACAGATTTTAGCACTTTGTTTTCCTTTAGCTTGCTCAGATCTTTCTCCATTTCCAAAAACTTTACCTCTGTCTTCCCCTCCAATTTTTTTTTATCCTTTTCTCCTTAAAATCCTCAATCACTTTCAGTAGGGATAAAATCTGCCCCTTACACATTCTGTCACTTCTCTTCAGCATTCTTTCTGCTTGCTAAAACTCCTTCTTTGTAACATTGCCTTCTATTCTCTTTCAAAGCAAAACACATGCATTTGAAGTCCTCTTGTTCATAGTTAAATAAACAGCGATTTTCAAACACTTACAGACTGAACAGCGTTTGCATTAGGATTTTTTCACAGGAGGACAGAATAGGATCAGCAGACTATTACTACTAAAAATGCTGCTCAAAAGGCACCAAAATTGGAAAAAAGTTATTCATAAAGTGCAAGGGACTGTTCACATAATAAACTTACCAAGAAAACACTCAGTTTATCTATATCGTGTCTCCTCCTTCCCTCTGTGAGATTGCAAAAAACAGAATTTGATGGAATTTAATTTCTCAGGCTTTGCTCTACCTTAAGTCGCCCTCCCTACCAACTTCAGCATATCCTTTTAAAACCGCAGAGTTGAATTCAGTTCTTCAGTCTAGCCAGAGTTTATGGAAGACCTTTTATCTTTTTGATGCATTTTGCATCCAGTGGACAGTCGGTCCCTTCCTCACACCTCCATAGAATAATACTGCATCCCACCAGCTGTGACAACCAGCATTTGAGAAGCATACAGAGGTGGAATTTATTTGGCCTTTTTACAAGTATGTCATCTTCTAGGCAACACCATATCACTGATCAGGACTTCCACTAACCTAAGGCACTGATGTTACTGTTTGAGATTTAAGGGGGTACTACACAAAAAAGGAAATTTCACAGTAAACATTTTCAATCCTCTGGTGTAATGTTTATGAACTTAATGGAAAAGCACCCATCTCCACAAAAACCCATACCCATCAGCTGACTCTTTAATGGCCATTTACCCACACAGAGAGCTAGCACACACAAGAACAATTTGATACCGTCGTTACATAAATTTTCTACAAGATACTGAAATTATTAGTACTCATCAGAGAAACAACTCATCTGCATTAGCTCACCTGTGCCTGGCTGCACTTGGCAGACAGACCTTAAATAGATCACGCCACTGTGAGGAGACAGTGGACATCTTTTGAAGTTAGCACTCAGAAGCCATGCTTTAGGTTTCTTTGCAAAGAAGCAGCACAGACCCTCTGAGCCTAAAGCAGCAATGAGGTAAAGCAGCACACTATTCACTGTGGGCCAACACGCCTGCATTCATAGATTACGCAGGAAGGACAGGTCATACAGTCTGATACTAGTTTCACACATCAAAAATGCTGAAGTATAAGGTCTCCCCTTGGGAACCATGATTATCCCTTTGTCATGATGACCCAAGACCAGGGAAGTATGATACATTTCATCCTGTTACACACTGCTTTGTGCTAGCATGCAGGACTTTCACTCTTCAGCCTACCTCTGAGAAAGGATTTTTCCTTATTTCCTTACTCCAGCTGATGGCTGCCTTCGTACTTTGTACAGCCAGCCCTGAAAATCAGAGATCTGGAGCTCAGCCCATGTCCTTTTGCTACAGAAGAGGGTACCAACTGACGGTTTCCAGCAATACACCAGGATTAATGCTGCATTCCATGTTACCCTCCCAGTCTCCTCCCATCACACTTGTAAAGTTCTACAATGTCTTACAACAAACAGAACTTTGACCACATAGAATCACAGAATATCCTGAGTTGGAAGGGATCATCAAGCCCAACTTCTGTCTCTACACAGGACATCCCAAGAGTCACATCATGTGCCTGAGAGCACTGGCAGGCTTGGTGCTGTGAGTGCTTTCCTAGGAAGCCTATTCCAGTGTCCATGTCCAACCACCCTCTGGGTAAAAAAATTTTCTCCTAATATCCAATGCTAATCTCCCCTGACACCGCTGTATGCCATTCCTTCAGGTCCTATCACTGGTCACCAAAAAGAAGAGATCAATGCCTGACCCTCCCTCTGCTTCCTATAATGAGGAAGTTTTAGAAAGCATGTAACACATGCACAACCCCGTCCTGAAAGGAGACAGCTCCAGAAGTTCACTTTCCCACAGGCTAGAAATCTTACAATAATCCCTATTTTATTACTACTTTACCTCATGCCAAAATTTTGTCACTTAGGTTAGGTATGTATTTAACTTGGCTCATGTTATATCAGTTTCACTTCTGAAGCAATTTATTAATAATTGGCTTTCGCTTTGAACTTTTCCTCCATGTTTAACAAGTCCCTTTGCTCCTTAACATCATTGGTACTTTTTTTTTTCTCCTAGAAAAGACTTCAGAGAAGATGACCTTGGGGAGGGGAGAGAGAAACCTATCTTCTATGAGACCCACAGTCATCTAGCCATCACAACACAAACTACACTCAATGGAGGCCAAGGAAACTGCTCCCATGACAGCAAAGATGGCCTGGCTTTCTCTCATTGTGCTTTTGTTTGGAATGTCTTCTCTGCTTCAGAGAGCTAAGAGGCAGAAACTGGAAAACTGGGATTAGTAAACTACTGACCTCAAAAACATTTTCACTCAGTAACTTAGCACAACCAAAAGAACTCTTGACATGCACAGAAGCTGCCCCCTGCACCTCCTCACTGGCAGACCTAACCATATTAATGCCACAAGGATTACATTTCCACAAGTTCCTGTAGAACCATGGTGCCATTTCCTTTCAGCAGCATGTCCCCCCTACTGCTGTGTAACACAGTGTGAAGTAACAAATACAATCCAATACAAGGGAGCAATTAATTGTAATACTTCTAAAGACATAAAAAAAATAGAGAAACCATTCCTATAAGAAAAGTAGAAAGCCTTACAGGAAATCAGTCAGTGACTACTACCTTGTTTTACTTCATTTTGCAATGAAGATAAACAGGCAAGGACGAATGTTGTTCCAAATCGCAAACGAAACAAGCCTCTGGTTTTCAGACTGTGAAACTCACCTGCTGAATAGATTAGAAGTAATTACTTTTCAGCGTTCTAAAGTATTTTGTAATGTACATTGCCCACTATTTTTATATAATCAAATTGAATAACATTTTTGCAGAAATCAGTTTTGATATTTAATTTATCTACCTGAAAGTCAACTTGGAGGTACAAATAGGCCAAACTTGGATTTCAGTTGCTTGTGGGCAACTGTAGAAACATTCCCAGCACATCATACCCTTCATGACCTACCAGACTTAAGTTACACATTTTACTCTACTGAGGTCTGAGAGTTTGGACTACCGTTCTTTGTCTACAAAGCACAACCTTGCCGCTACTAACGAAACAAAGTGAACTTGATATCATGTAATTTGCCTTTGCAAAAATGCACTCAGTTGAGACTAAGATGAAGTTCTACCTCACCCCAACATAAAGGGCTCAGCCAAGCCAGTAAGGATAGCAGCTAACAAGCTGAGGTTTCCCACTGTGCTGTGTTTTCCACCACTGTCCTAAAACAACCATGCTCACATGCCAGAGGGACAGGTATAGATGGGTCAGTTCTGGAAGCCATTCTTGTAAAGAAATCTGGTAAAGGACAAGTTAATGGGACAAAGTCCAGACAGGAACATTAGAACTCTTCCTAAACACAAGGTACTAGAAAAGCTTTCAACACCTTGAAAGCCACACTCCCCACGAAAATCATCCATTTTGTAAGACTGTAAAAGAGCCATAAATATAGTATCACTTCCACTGTAAAATTAGAAACTTTGTTTTTCAACAGTCACCGAGTCTGAAATTAAATTTACACTGCTCAGCACTGCAAAAATCTCTCACAATACAGTACAAGACCTCTCTTGTACACCTGTTCTAAAGCCAACAGGACAGCACTGTGGCAGTACAATTACCCAAAGCACCTTTAATGCCTCTGCATCCCAAAAATCATTCCATAGAAGAGAAGTTATAAGCTATATGGAAATATCCAAAGGAGCAGTGAAATTACACTGAATAATGCAATATTATCAAACTCACTACTACTTGCCAAATCATGAAACTCTAATCTATGAGATTTAAGTTTTGGTGTATACTTGGTTGCCAATGAATTGCGGGGGGAGAGGGATTGAGCCATCAAAATGGCATGGAAAGCAACTTGAAGTTAGGTTACTAGTCATTACTGCTTTAACTGTATCATTAAGTCCACTTTTAAAATAGGTGTTTATCCCTCTTTCCTGAAGAATTGGATATAAATTGCTATATTATCACACACTTGCCTGGAACAAAATCCTCTTTTCAATTATCAATGAATTGGAAAAATATTACCCAGCAGAAGAGAGATCCTTTTTGCTGGCCTGTGATCACTCTGTTCACTTTAAAGAAATGCACCTCATTAACCCTGATAATTAACAAGGTTATTCTCATCACATTAAAGGTTTAAGTTCCTCTATTAAGTCATTATTTGAATTTGAACTGCTATTAAGATGATGAGGCTGTTTTGGATTTAATTTCATATAACAAGATGTTTCTCTTAAAAGATCCTAATTTTTTTTTCCAAGTCAAAGCATATAATTTCACTGTCTTGTATGCTACACTGAATCATAGAATGAGTTAGGTTGGAAGGGAAATGGATCCTCTAGTTCCAGCCCGATGCCATGGGCAGGGACACAGTTAGCACATCTACCAGATTAAGGAATGTATTACATACACACAAAAAAAAAACCAAACAAAATCGAAACCGCAAAACTAGAAGGGGTTAGGCAGCAATGCAAACAGGCAGCAAAAACTGCAAACAGGCATCTGGCAGCAGCACAGCTGTGGCAGCAGAAACCAGAGAGAACTGAAAAAGGAGAAGAACAAGAAAATTACAAGGAGACACATATGGCTTGGGAAAAGACTACCAGCAGATGTATCTACTCCTAGCTGGACCATTCCAGTAAGACTCCACAGACTTAAGAGACATTTCCAATTCCCATGATGCCCCTCACCATGGCAGAGGGTGTTAAACTAGATAATCCACAAGATCCCTTCCAACACAAATCATTCCATACTTCCATGAAACAATACATGTTTGAGGCATTTTGCTCTTAGGTTGTATGGAAAACTGTCTAGCCAGTGAAATCTTCTAAATATCTATTAAGTGCTTTAATTTCTGCACATAGGTATTCCTAGTATGCAAACTTGCTTCCCGCACAAGAGAAAAGCCAGTTGTCTAAGTCAGACAGTTATTCTGAGAATATTAATAATTGCAGCAGCCACATATCAACATCCCACATCAAATATAAAAACACAGACAATGGTTGACCTCATTATCCATGCTGGCATCATATTACTTCATGAGCTCTATGGTTAACAAATATAGGGAAAATCATAGTATGGAAAAATTAGTCACAATTACTTAGAGATTTGATTATATAGGTTTCAATGGCAGGATATCTGACAACAGGACAGCCAAGCACCTTAAATGCAAATATCTAGTGATGGTGAATTAACACCAAAGATTTTGCAAAGATTTTTTTTTTTTTTGCACAGAATTCAGTCTTTATGAAATAATAATTTCGGACAAGAGAATTTTCTGTCATAGCATGAATATTATCACAGTGCTGACTCATTCAAGTACTGAAAGCAAACAAGTTCATGGAGTTAAAGTCAAGGTCAGCTGTCAGTCTACAGGAGAGTTTCAAGCACTGCTATTTTGTCTCATCTGTGCACTTTAAAAGGGTGTCATTCATTTAGCTGGGCATTTTCCAGAACTTCATTTTTTTACTTTAAAGCACCCATTGCTAAATCTTGTCACAAGTGCTTAGCAGCGTGCAACAAACAGTAAACTCTTCCCATAAAGACTGTCAAGAGTGCTGTGAAATACCCAGAATAAAGACACTGTAAGTCTTATCAGCATAACAACTCCCTCAGGAATTATGAATTTTCAAATCTCTCAAACTCCTAACAAGGTTTAAAATAAAGTTTAAAATATAGCAGGGTACCCATGAATGACCCATTGCCCTTCTTTTTTTTTTAAGTCTAATGCAAGTAACTGTTCTTCAGAAGAATGAAATGTGAAGTACACAAAATGAGATTAATAGAGGACATAATGGAGGGTAATATTTAACCACCATGACAGCTTTATATAAGTTTGGATGAGACTTTTGGTCAATAATTATTAGACAGCAGCAGAGTTTTCCCCATTACAGACTAGAGACCATCACTGTGTCTCCAAACACACTTCTGTACGGGGTTAGAGCACTGAGAAATGCACCTGAGTGTTCACAGGTTATTCACTTTAGCCACATCTTTGTTAGTTAACACATTGTAGTTTTCCTTCTCATTTTCTCATTGAAAGCAATAACCCTGGCTTTGTGAGTTTCATATGTGAGTTTCACTGCCATTAGTTAGTTTACTCCCTCACTCTAATACGAGATAAACATAATCGTCTCATCCCCCATACCCAACAGAATCAGGGACAGAACCCCAAACAGAAGTGTTTGTTTTTCAACATGAAGTACAAAGAGCTTAAAATTACTCATTTCCCCCCTTTTTTTAAACAAACATTGAAAATAAACAGAATGGCTTTGGCATTGCTTTAATCAGTTTAAACTTAAAGACAGGAACTCTAATTAAAATCGGGAACTCTCGTTGTAAGAAACAGCTAATTAGCTCCCAACTTTTTAATGAAGTACTGTAGTAGAGTACATATTAGCTGTTCAGTATCAAAAAGGAAATGCTCTGCAAAATAAGCTCATTCTCTCAGGTAGTACATCAGTTTGTCTATTTACTTTAACCCATGCACTTGTCAGAGGGATTTAAGAAAACACAGCAAAAAAACTATCAGATTTATCTATCTCCGTACACACTTAGATAAATGAACTTTGCAGTATTTCGAACTGAGAAGGAGAAATACAAGGCAGTTCATTACCTTTCTGCTAGGCAATGAAGACAATTTAAATTGCATTAAAGTATAAGACTCTGTTTCCTTCGTTTCAATTCATTCCTGGCCACAACTTGCAAATACAAGAAAGAAGAAGACAGGGAAGAAGTGAGAGAAGGCATTTCACGCTTGTGCTCTCAAGAAGTCCGGACAAAATGCATGGTATAGAGGAAAAGTGAGAACTGCCAGATTAGGAGGAACCTTGTCCAGATAGTCTCAGCAAGACACAGCCGACAGCAGCGGGAACCTGAACAACTTCACATTTCCACAGCTTTGACTGTCTCGTTTTGTAAGGACTGGTACTTTTATCCACTTTCCCACACACAGAGCATCAACTGAAAAAAATTTACTTAAAACACAATTACAAACAAAGGCCAAGTTCCCACGCTAGGGCTTTTTTAACCTGGGTTCCCTCTTGTCGCGACGTGCCACACTTACTCGGAAACCGCGATGGTTAAAGCGGCTTTTGCGGCGGTGTTCGGTGAGGGAGGGTGTGAAATCGCCCCTGAGGGACCGCGGTGACCGCGGCCGCTGCTGCCCAAGCGCCGGCCCGACGGAGCCCACGGGAACCCTCACCCTGTGCCCGCACCCGGCACCGGCCGCGGGGACGGCGGCAGCGGCGGCAGCGGCGACAGCCCGCGCGG
>VXBR01008341.1:287051-300607 GCA_013400215.1 Cisticola juncidis | reverse complement strand
CGGTCGCGGGGAGCGCGGCGCGCGCGGGGCGGCCGCGCCCTCAGAGCGCTGCCCGCCGCTCCCCTCCCGTGCCTGCGGCTTTCCCCGTGGAACGACATTAAAAATCAGTTTGTTGCAAGTGTAGAAACCGTGCGCGGAGTCCCCGGGCTAGGGGAGGCAAGGGGATTATTTGCATGCTTATTTCTCCTCACATTAAAAAGCGGGGTGGTCTCCCGGATTCTCCCGTTCCCGTCGGAGAGCCGTGCAGAAATGGCATCTCTCAGGCTTTAGTTCAGCACGGAGAATGGGGCGGGGGACGGGAGGGGGCACAGGACAACACGTCTCTCCATCGCTTAGAATCCACGTTGTGCCCTGCTTCTCATTTCACGTTTGAAAATAAGTCTGAGTTTGAACGTTTTAGCTTAACAAACTAAGGTCCTGAGGCAGCGGTCCAGAGTGGGATTGTCAAAATAAAACAAAATTAAACAATCAGACCAAATTTCCACAATACATTTGCTATTTACCTCAAGCTTTCACCAGAATAAACCATTCCAGGTTGATTTAAATAATGCCTCCATGTCTTAAGAGACAGAAAGAGAAGGAAGAAGACACACAGAGTTTTGTTTGCCTTTTTTTTTTTTTTAACTTGTTGTGCTCAATTGACACATCATGAAATTAAAGAAAACATCAGCCTGAACTGCAGTGTGGAGGGAGTGGTAGTACAAGTCTCAGGCTCCTCCAGACAGGTCCACTGTAAAGATTGAAGACCATCAAGTCTTTCCATGAGGGCAAGTGTCTAAAGAAGCATCTCCGTCATCATGATCAAAACATTAAGCAGATACCTCTGTATTATGGAGCTCACTCAAGCAGATTAAACTATTTTTTCTCTTTTTCTGGGTCATGGTATATGACCTGAAGATCAAAACGTGAAAGGTTTTCTAAAGTTATATCTGCCTGTTATGTATTTCTGCTCCTTTTCTGATAAATAATTTAAAGGAAATAAAGCTGCTCAAAATTCTCTCACCTTCCGGCACTAGCTTAAAAATTCTCTTAATTCTCAGCTATGCACAGGTACATTCACTCGTTGCAATTTTTATCTTGCCTGATTCATCTTTTTTATTTTTTGTTATTGAGATTTCACCTATTCAGACTTCTAACAGCAATTTCTTTACCCTGAAAATAAAATTGAAAATGAAGCTACAGCAGCCTCAATTATTGCTTTCGCCTCACCATCTTAACACACTCTCATGACTGCTCACTACATCAAAATACATCCCTTCCTCCATTCTAAAGAAAGTATTTGGGTGTTGTTTCTTTTTGTCTGCAGAATGATTTGTCATAAAACTTTATCACTAAGAACACTCATGCAGGAATGAAGACTCTCCTTCCACAAGTCTTCCACTCACCTAAGATCCTGAAGTCCCAGGCAGGGGCAGTACTATGAAAACTTTGCTCGTTGCTCTGCATAAGTGGACTAATCACCAGGGTCTAGTAAAGCCTACTGATCCCATGAGTCCAGTGGAACACAAAATTTAAAAGACAAAAACAGCTTAAACTTACACGGATAATTGATACTGAATGAATGATGAGGCTGCTACCAACAAAAACCTAGGGGCAGGCAGACATTTGAACAGTTTACCTGGAAAAAAGATGTCCACTAAAGAGAAGATGTATAGTAGGCAATTAATTCAGGAAAGTTAATGTAAAAAGATGAGCTCAGTTTCCCATTGCAGAGCAATTTCTTCAGAGTGAATGCCTCAGGAGAGCAGAGTATCAGTGTGCCAGTGGGAAAGGCGAGTTACAATTGCTGCTCCTGTATCACTTAGCATCAGTAGAAATACTTGTTTACAGGGCGCTTGAAGCTTTCCCTAGCAATATTTTTAGATTCCTTCACATCTAAAGCACATTAACAACTCTGTAACTGCAGCTGCTGTGATTCCATATAGCTAACACAACCAGAGTAATTTATTAGGACCAATCATATCTGAGTTCTTTGCTTACCATACCTGGAATTTTTTCCTTGGACATCAATATGCAGTCTACTTACAGCCAGTATGTATGCTTAGAGTTTTAAAGAGATATCAGAGTTGAGGAAGGGTTTGTGCTGAAAGCAGCTGTATGAGTTCAGAACCACAGAATTTAAATACAAGAGTAAACTTTTCTGGTTTAATTCTTTCAAATGTCAAAAATTAATTTTATTTACAAACATTTTCTATGTGAGCAACAAACATCTACAGCTACTTGTCACAAAAATTCTTTGTCAAATTCTTGGCTTAAAAATAAATATATGAAACCACATTTAACATGGAGGGCATGGCAAGCAAAAGAGAAGAAAGAATAAATCCTGGTATGCACATTATTTCAGGCAAAATATACAATTAGGGCATTAAAGAGGGAAAAAGTTATAACTAGTAGCTAATTATAACTTTTGCAATAAAATTCAGATTTACATAACAATGTGACATTAGCTTTCCCAAAGATAGTAATAAATTTGAGTCAGATTTTGCAGGCTTGATTCATGAAATGTAAGGCAGCAACAAAATCATTCTTCTATTAAAAATTAACAAATTTCATGGTGTGAAAATGACAAACATCATGGTGAGAGCTGTTGCTATACTCACAGAATGTGGTATGCTGCCAGTTCACACCTCGGTAAGATGTGCTGACCAAAAGTGACTCTTCTTTTCTTTCAGGTATTCCCAAAACTCCAAGTATAAGCATAAATAAATATACGACTGACGTGGTGAGCAAGATCAGTTTACTTTTTAGACTGCCAACCAATCTGGATGTTCTATAAATTTATATGTCTACCCTTTCTTCTAGCTGTCACCAATCACTGGTGTCCTCACAAGAGTAGCAGGAGCTCAACTCAGTCTGGAGGAGAGAAAATGAAGGGGAAACTGTCCAGCAGAGATATGGCAAGACTAGCTCAAGCCAGCTGCAAAACACAGAGAGTGAAGCTACAGGCAAAGATTTAGAGTTCTCTTGATTCCCATTTTCCCTTGTTTCACCAAGTTGAAAACAGCTATCTTGGTAACCAAGTCTACTTCCCAGGAGAACATATCAAAATGGGAAGGACTAAGCTAGTGCTTTCTCACATCTGACCTGGTAGTTAGGCTAAAATAAGAAACATAGCTTTTAATCCCTTCAGACAAAAAAGGAATTGAAATTTAATGTTGAGGTTGGACAAACGCGTTAGTCACAGAGATAACAGACAAAAAGAGAGAAAAAATCGTCCTAACATTTAGTGAATCTACAACTTCGCAACATCATCATTTTCATTACTTTTCAATTTGTCCTTTTAGAAAAATAAAATCTCCTTTCCATTGTAATTACTTATGCATTGAAGATTTTCTTCAAGATTAAATAAAAAATGCATCAAATTTGTTCACATTGAAGCTCTCACTGGACTTTGGATAAAAGCAAAGCACAGTGAAACAGTGCTTTTGCAGTGAAATGCACACCCCAGGACCAAAAAAACCCCAGGTGTTTGTTTAACCAAAACCCCTCAACCCAGAAGCCAGCCGTTTATTCCAGCTTTACTGGATTGGACCCCTAGCCTGCTGTTTGCCATGCTGCTATGTCCTTAAAGCATGAGTTTACATGTATTCAGAAGGAGGTAAGAGAGAAGGCAGAAAGGTAGAGCTATTTCATGTCACAAAGAATGGCCGTAGAGGTTCTACAGGGGAAAGACAAAGGCTGCTTTTCTTGTTATTTTCCCTCCTCTGAGTAAAAACTCTACCAAATTCATGCTGTGTTTCCTGCTATGCATTCAACAACACATAAGCATATCGCCCATTGCCTGAACTCACCATGTTAACAGGGAATGTCCAATTACCTGAATGATAATATTAAGGCATAACTCTAGTTTCTTGACAATGATTACTGATCGTTAATGAGCCAGTTTTACTTTGCCAGATTATGCAAGTGATACCCTCATGTATGTGATCACCATTATAGCCCTATGCCTGTGAGGGATTGATAGGTTTCTTCACAATGCTTCTTGGAACAGAGACATCTCTACACAAAGTGTTTTTAATACAAAGAATTAATTTATTATATTTTTCATATAAACCTCCTAAATAAAACCTCCTAAATTTTATGTCCAGTTATGCATTTTTTTCCATTTAATCCTAACACTAGCTTCTTCCTTTTCCTTCTTCTTGAAACAATATAAATCAGTGCTCATGTTAGTGCATGGAATACTGATACAGTGAGCTCTTAGTAACATCTGGTTTTATTAACTTTGTATAACCCAGACGTTTGTTTTCTCTCATTCTACAAATGTCTGCTGAGAGCCTAAGGGCCAAAATGCAAAAAAACATTGGTTTGTTGTGAAATAAATCACTTCAAACTGAGGACTAGAGGATATGTGGGTGTAAGGAAATATTTGCCATGTGTAATAATTCAAGGTCTGCTCTGAAGAGGACTAAGTGATCCTTGTTGTGCTAATATAAAATCTGTACCTTATGTAGTGAAGGTGTTACCTGCTGAAGTGTCCTTTTTAGCAGTTTGAAAAGCATTTCAATAAAAAGATGCAATGATATATTAACATACCACCGAAACACGCACACGTAAATCCACGTATGTAAGGATTTTCTAACAGGAAAACTGCCTTGGTAATTTAGAATCATGCCTGTGAAATATCATGTCTCCTGCTAGCTGCCCTCCTCTTTTATCCTTGAAACACCATGCCTATGAGCACTGCATTTCAAATTGCTTCTCATACAATTTTAACTCAGACCTATGTATCTTCATGTTCTACGCATGATGTGAAGATGTTGCACTGGTTCCCCACTTACATATATATGGAATATCTCTTGCTCACATTTAAGAAGACATGAGATCTCCGTATTCCTCCTGCTGCCCGTTTGTTCTCTGCTCTAATACCAGAATTCACATTACAAATATTACACCAACTGTTTTCTTCTCTGAGCTTTTACTCCTGGATTGCAAATATAATGGTGTTTTGGTAGCTCACTCACAATGACCAATCCTATGAAAACACTGAATATTTCAACAAAAAGGTATTAATAAAGCTGCTTATCACCAAAAACAAGTAATAAAATTTAAAAAAGGAAAAAGAAACTGAGCAAAACAATGCTATGAGGCAAGCACACTTTTGTACTTGTACTGTTTTTCATCTTGTGAACTTTCACTCTATCATACAGTTCCTAACATATGTTTTCTTCACAAAGAAAATAAATAACAAATAAAAATGAACAGATTTTACAAAATTGAAAAATAAATTAGTTGTCATGACAATCCATGATGAATGTCCTGCTTCTGAGCAGCAATTATGATCTAACAGAAAGGGTAAGTTAGGTATTACCAAAGCTTTTAATGTTTTCATGTCTTGGGTTTTCTTGTTAAGAAGCATACGTACATACTTGATATCAAGTATTCTGGACTGATGTTTGCCCACAGGGTTGTTTGTCTTCTACATCATATTTAGCAGCTTAAGAGGAAGAATTAAATTATGATTCGGAAGAGTGGCCTCGTTTAATGCAACAGATTGAGGTGTATTGTCTAGTCAGTTGTATTATTTTTTGTATAAGTCAGTTGTATTTATTTTTTGTATAAGTAGAGAGTTTTAATTATCAAGATTTCTGAATGCATTGATGTGAAACAAAGAGTTAACAAACTTCAGTGATAAACATGGCAGTGGTTGAACAAGATTCAACAGCAAGCTTGATTATTTACTGCATAGAAGACAGGGTTTGACAAAACTGAGACTGTTCTGTTGAGTCATGAGGTTCAGAAAAAGACTCCCTTGAGTTCCAAACTCCTTCTTAGGGAGGAGTCTAGGTGCATATGGATCCACTGCTAGGCCCAGACTTGGTCAACTGATTATAACTAAAGGATTATATATTCACAATTGATCCTTTTTATCACTTAAGATAAGATAAGTGAGGTAAGGTAAGATTTCAAAGAAGTTTAGCATTCTGTTAATCACTTACCAAGACTGTGTTACAACAAGGAATCCCTCAGCCTGAAGGAGCACCTTGAGAGACATTCCTGTTCAAGGGGAATTCCTGTTGTGCAATACACTGCTGTGCAGAAGAGCTCAGGAGGCCCTGGACTCCCCTATTCATGGAGTAAGAGAGAATGATTTACAATCACATATGCATACCAGCAAGACATCTAGGTCATCATTCCAGACATCCCTTGGCCACCATGTTGCCATCCATGTAAGGTGAGGGAGGATGTCTCCTCTAAGGAGGCACTGCCCCACACCCTAGCTGTCAAAGATGTGGCAGCTTGTATATTCTCCAGAGCTTAATGGTAGACTACCACAGTGGCTCTATTGGTTTCATTCTTCACAGAAAGACAGAGCAAGCATTTTCAGTCCCTGTAAAAAGTGCATTTTACAAACACATCTTATTCAAGAATTCATCAACAGGAATTATTTTGTTGAAACAATGAATTAATGCTGTACAGGACCTTCATAACTCATTATAGGCTGTCATTATGCTGGAGCTGCTAGACACTTGCATGTCCAAATTTCATCTGCAAGTGTCACATCTACCTTGTTCTCTCGGGCACTTACATTATCAGGACTAATTCTATGTTTGGATACTCCAGTTTGCCATTCATTCAGATGGGGAAGAACAATTCCACTGTATAACTCTCACCACTGAACTGTGTTTAATTTGGAATTACTGTCCTGTGAACAGGTGGGCTCTACACCGCTAGTGCAGTTCATGTGCTTGGTTTCTAGTTTTCACATTTGTACTTGAGCTGAAGATGCATAAATATCCCATGCAGCAGATGAACTACTCTAGCAATATGTCATTCTTATTTGAACTGTGGATGCTGCTACTGCATTCACAGTTTGTGATGTTTTCCTTTCTCTTGACTTGGATACTATTAGATCTACAGGAGCCAAGTTGTCTCTTTCACTGCATTTCATTATGAGTCAATACTTGAAATCACTGGATTCTCATTAGATTTGTTTTCCTTAATTAAAAGGAGCTTTTTGGCAACATAAACCTCTTCAGTCTTTTATATATGTATCTTGTTAATGAGATAATTTAAGTTTCCCTTATGCCTTGTTCTCATTTCATTTTAAGAGAAGTAGTAATTAAAGGCTAGTAACTTATATAACTTATTGAAGCCTAATAGCCTAATCGCCCCGAATTCATAGGTCTGACTGGCTCACAACTCCAGAACTGAATGATATAGCAGGAATCACTTTTTGTTTCATTTCAGATATAATTATTAAGATATTGCGTATCCTGGTCCAGGAGCTGGACTCAGTGATCTTTGGGATCCCTTCCAATTCAGGATATTCTGTGAATGGGGGTCTTGGAAAATCAATTATCAATTTATTCTGAATTGATTAAAGATAACTGAGGTACAATTCTTGATTTAAAAGGTGTGGCATCCATCTTTACCTGCTGGTGAAAATGTAAACAAACCTGACAACACAATACTACATGAAAAAGAACACCCTGCCAAAGTTTTCAAGATACAGAAAAGAAAGGAAAGGTCGGTCAATAAATCATTTAAATGTGCTCAGATGTGTATTTTCATCTAGGTCTGCCAGTAGTAAACATTAATGTGTAAAGGTCAGTTTTCTTCCCACACTTGACAAAACTCATCCACTGTTTAGGAAGTGGAAGACAATAATTTTCAAACCACAATGAAACCTATAAAAAAATCTATACTAACAATTTATCTGAAGAGCGAGCCTGCCACACATTCATTGCTTTGATTGCTGTAATATCACTCACACAAGTAACTCCAGGAACCTACATTTCCTCATGCTAAAGAACGAATGCTATAGTAGCACTCTATAAATCAAAACAAAAGCCCTATGTGAGTTGTGCTGGTTATTAAGACTGATGAAATGCATCTTTATTTTGCACAGAACAAACGGACAGAAGAGTTATTTCACAAGGTCTGACTACGGCATCTGTGGCTTCGGATCTCCACAAACCAACATTTATATCAAAGCCTGATGGCTTTGCCTATAGGGGTAAGTATGTACTAACTTATGTTATGTATGTACCTGGTTAAAAACTAGTTAGCTTTCAAAACAATTTTGCTCTAGCTGTCACTTCTGATGCTCTTAATTACTCCATAATTGCTATTATAATTACCTTAGAGTTTTCAGGAACAAATTAGTAACTATTTGTTGTCATGTAAAACAGTTAACACAGATACCCAATCTTTTGCATTCTTCCTTCTGCCCAAAGTCCTGAAAACAAAGCTAAAGCTTGGAGGTTGTTTGTTCCTAGGAGAAACCTTTGTTCACTAAGTTCCCAAGAGATCTAGTGCCTTATTAAAATTTAAGTGGATGATTGACCAAAAAAAACCAAATTCTCTTCCTGGTCTAATTATATACAGACACACAGCATGTTCTGAGTATGCAATCACATAACAAGAATCCAGGTTTTAGAAAAGAAGCTGTGTGAGTGTTTTTTCTCATAGTCCCACTGTTAGCCACAAGTATGTATATTTCAATACACAATGACAGTTCAAAGAAGAAGTCAAAACCCTCAGAAAAATTACTGCCCACTAGCATCCAGCTTTGCCAATTTATAAAACTCATTAAAAACAAACAAACCAACCAAAACCAACTTCTTAAGTAGAACACATCAATCCTCACACTTTTTCCATGCCCACATGGAAACAGCCTCAGTAGCTGAGAGAAAGGTTATTCAGTGGTACATGGTGTTCTGGCAGTGGCAAAAGCCCTCAGGGTTTGAGGGGTAAGTAAAAGCTTGTAGTAGAAAAGGGTGAACAAACCCATTTGGGAATGGCTATTGTATTTTACTCTTTCAAAGGTGTTTTTTATTTCTGTAGATCAAAGATTAGGAGACGGTAATAGTTCTGGACACAGAAAACAATACTCAAACAGAATGGAATAAAGATTATGTGAGCAGCATCTTCATTCTTCAATTTCTTGGTCTAACACACCTGAATTTTATTGAAGACCACTGGGAGGATGTTGAATTTTTCAGATACTTGAACTGCTTTACATTCAAGTCTTTGAAAGCTAGAGCAACTATCCTCAAATAAATTTTTCACTATCCAATCTTGTAGTTTCTTTGATAAGGCATTTTTATTGTAATTGTGGCAATGTTGTAAGTATTCTTAGAAATATCATTTTACTTAATAATTCATGCAGAGAACACAAAATAATTCATACAGAGAACACAAAAAATATCCTCACTGTATACAAATCCATTTTCCTCTTCATTCCAGTCATTAGAAATTACTAAAGTATGTGTGTTACTGCTTTTGAGGAAACATTTTCTGCAATCTTTTCTTTCCTCCCCAAGTTAAAAACCTGTTTGAATACACTGAGATCTTTTAACTCATTTACTCACCACAGGAAGGCTCCTTAGAAGGGAAACCTGTTCCAGAATCTAGGTCCCAAAAAGTTGTTGAGGTTAATGATGTGGCAGGTATTGTGCACAGCAGGTTACAAAAAAAGGTGATGTAAGAGTAGAGCTATTACCCATCCTGCAGAACTGTGGGAAAGAGCACTAACTCTTACATTTTCTAGGAAATAGGGCTCAGACAGAAAGATATGTTTTTTAATGGGATCCAAAGTTAGACTCAGTTTAAAGTCTTACAGTTTTTCTTAATGTACTAATGATAATTCAAAAAGTCATTAAAAGATACATTTCACAAATATATAGCAGAGTCAACTAAAAAGATGCAGATACATAATTTATGCTTCTTGGAAGCAGAACAACTTTTTTTGCAGTTAATTCAAAAGGAACTAGAATTCGTGTGCATCAATTAGAAGATGTACCATTGCATCTGAACTTTTCCATAAGTATTTCCTTTTTTGGTTTTTTGGTTTGGTTTGGGGTTTTTTTTTGGTTTAATATGACAGCATATTGGATCCAGTTCATGGATCTATGTTCGTCATGGTTCTATGTTGCTCACTCCAATGTTAAAACTTTTAAAAGCTGCATAGAGTTTTTACTTGTTAATGTTAATTGCATTTCTGTGTTCACAATTTCACTGTGGTGGTGTGTTTACGTATAAATACTCGTGGATGTGCAAAATGAAATCTATGCCCAACAAACTTTAATTTACAAGACATGCCAAGCCATCACCTTTGTGTGTAGGGAGAATTTTGAATCTTCTCTGCAAATATATTACTGATGAACAGAAATATAGTTGCTCTCTGACACTAAGTTATCTCTGTGTATGAAATGCATACCATTTTTACCGGAAAGATCTAAGTATCTTATTTGATTGAGAAATCTAATTTAATTATATTTAGTGTAATGTTCAATTAATATATTTAATCTATTTTAAGTATATTTAATTCTATTATTGCCTGCAGCATGTACAACAAACTGAAGCTCTGCCTCAGAGAATAAAAAATGAAGTACTGAAAATATATGGAGAAAACAACTGATATGCCAATAACATTGTGACAAAAGGTGTGAAGAGCTAATGACAGGATTAATAAAGTCCATTTTTTCTAGAAAAGGGCTATGTAGAAACAGCCCTGAAGGAGTTACAGTCCTGGCATGAATTAAAGCATTTTTCTTTCTGTGGACTAGTAGATCTTTCAAAGCTTGTTTTCTATTACATAGCATGAGCTCTTTTGAATATTTTGTAGCCAGTTTTCTTCCTATCCACGTGCTACATACGTCTTGAGAAACAAACACTAATTAGGTAATTGCCTGTTGATTTTGTCAGAGTACAATAGTACTAGTTTGTGTGGCAGCTGATATGCCCGGATACTGATTTTCAGAAACTGTCTTGTTCTGAGAAGTATTTTCTTTGTTTTGATATGGGGGAAATCAGTTGTCTAACAGACCCCATAATTAATGTAACAAGCATTTTATATGGAGTAGGAGGCTTTTACAGTCATTAAAAAAATCCCAAACTGGGTTAAACAATTGTGCAAAATTTTCAGATAAACTATATTCCAATGTTAAAGCATTTTCTCAAATCTGTGTTTACATTGCGTAAAATTTAATGCCACAGTACTTTTAGAAAGTACTCTAAAACTCGAAACAATGCACACAAATAAAAAAGAAAATAGAACTATGCATGCAGTACTGTACTTTTAGTAAATGTCATTTGCTTTTTATCAAGATGCAAAAGTAAAACTGTTCTCCATGTGTCCAGTAAAATCTGGTAAGAATACATTTCCAAACTTAACACATGTAGCATATAATAGCCCAAGCACATGAGAGCTTCTTGTTCAGAAAATAAGCACAGGGAGAACTTTATTTTCACAGGCAAAGCTGAAACACATGCCTTTTTTTGCTGTACATTTGCATGCTCCAAATAAATTCCTGAGGACAGAGTTCATTCTGTGTTTGAAAACCATTTGATGAGGAACACCAGCATGAGAACTATGGTTTAAATCCAAACAAGAGTAGGATGGTTGTTGTGCAGCCTGGTCAGAACACAGATTCTTCAGAAGAAATTCCTGCATCTCCTGTAAGCAGATGGAGCTTTATTGTTGATTTTAAACTGACCTATAATGAAACTGAGTCTTGGATGAAAATCTTAAAACCAAAGCCCGACAGATCTGCAATTAAACTAAAACAACAGAGATTTAGAAATAAAACAAATGCTGACATGAGTCATCTGATTACCAAACTGCTATAAGCCATACAATCCCGATGCCAGGCTCAAGCATACATTTTATTCGTGTGTCTGATACATAAAACAGCTCTAGAAGCAGAATTCACAGTCTGGAATTTCATTGTCCCCCAGCAAGAGACTAGAGAATTGATGTACTTCAAATCCAGAGCTAGGAAGTGTCTCAGCCCAAAGTTACCTCTGTGTTGAAAAGCAAGTTTGATTTGCCATATCTGGGGAAAAGTCTTGAACCCCAGGCCCTCCTTGCCACTTAAAATAATTCCCACTCATAGCATTTCTGTTAAAAGTATGACCTGTACCAACACTCAAGTAAGAGGGTCACTTACTATTGTGATCTTTGCTGGAGGTAAGGCAAAATGTTTTGAGTGGGGTGATATTGGTTTTGGCCTATGATATTAAAAGCAGGAAAAAAAGGCAAGCATTTATAGAATCAGAGTTTAAGGGGCATGAGAAGAAGTGTTTTGATTTACAGTTCTAGACTTTATTACATATGTTTGTTTTTGTTCTTTGCTGAACTTTACTTCAAGAACATACACGCTGCTCTATTTTATGGGGTACATGATAAGGAAAAAAAAATAATGTCAGAAGTTCCAGTTAACTCCATGTTTCATTTGAAAAATGTCTCTTAACATACAAGCAATTTACAGCATTTCATATCCAGCCCCCACTTCATAAGCTGTTTGACAAGCCTAATAGAAACTCTCTCTTGTCCCCTTATGGAAAACAATATCAAAATATATGGCTTGTCATTAATCTACATCTAAAATCAACAGCTGTTTTTTCACTTATAATATTTTTAAGTTTTAAAGATTCATGAATGATAGTACAGCTGCCACAAAACTTCAGAGCACAGTCCTTTTATACTCAGACAGGGACCAGCACCACATTCTTGTTAGGAGGAACTTAAAACTCTTGGTAAAGCTCTTATTAAACTGGCTGTATTTTGACCCAGGATTTTTACTGAGTTTACTTTTCCTTCTCTCTCCCAACCCACTGCTGGGGTGGGGGGACTAAACAGCTGTGTGGGTGCCCAGATGCTGGCTGAGATCAACTCACAAAAGTTCTTTGCAGCTGAAATTGGCCATTTTTATGTCAAAACCCTGGGTCAATTCCAAAGGCTGCTCAGAAAAAAAGTAAGAAAAAAACAAATTCCTGTGTTTTCTTTGTATATTGACTATGAATAAGGGATATAATAGTGTGGAGAAAAATACTCTTATCTCCCTCCAACCAATTTATATTTAAATAAAAGTATTTTAAGATATATGAGTTACAGCCATCCCCTGAAATTACTAATTGCTAAGATAAATTAGTTCTTTCATGAATAAAGTGATAAAGTGATAAGTTTTCCCTGTTTATTGCCATCTATTTCCAGTATCAGCTTGAACACTAGCTTCAAAGCAAATAAATTGTTTTCATTAGAACATCTTCCCTTTAATGTACTATAAATTCAATTAATAAATGGAAGATTTTTTAATATTTCATCACAGAAAATCTTTTTCCCTTTTGTGTAAAACTAGTGAATAGAAAACAATTGTTTTTTAAAAATATAAGAACAGGTTCAAATCTGATTCAAACCCAAGCTGAACATTTTTTTTATTTTGAAGTTAACATTAGCTGTCTTTTTTCTTAGGCAATTTATTTCTCTACCTTCCACTAAATTGTTATTGACCTACAATGTTATTATCTATTTGCACCACCTACATTTTGTCAGAAGCAACACTGAGATAGCATAATATAACACAGGCACTAATATTAAAAAGTAACACCAGATATTTAACAACCCTGTCATTACAAAATATTAAGGGTATTTTCAGGCTCTGGACTGTCTGAGATGATTGAATCTATTTTCTGAATCTTAAACTCATTTAATTTCTGGTTACTACCCATATTTGTCAATCAGATTCCTTCATTTATGAGAAAGGATCCTTTTGGATCCTGTCCTATCCAAATACTGAATTGTCCCTTTTTAATCTTTTTTTTTTTTT
>VXBR01008341.1:246981-287039 GCA_013400215.1 Cisticola juncidis | reverse complement strand
TTTTTTTTTTTTTAACTAGGACTGTTTTTTTGACTAGTTGGGCTGATTAAATAGTCCTTAGACTAGGAATAAGGAGTTTTCCTAAAGCTTTGCATTTCACATTTCATATCAAAATCTCTGAAAAACTGAAGCCATAAACCCTGAGGAAAAGGTGTTTAGGTGATAGGAAACATCAGCAGTCCCACTATGCAGGGTGGGCCACAGCAGTTCATGTAACCCAGTAGTCCCTCTGTACAACAGACCCTCTAAAGTGTGCCAAGGGAAGCTGTTGCTTTAAGGCTATTGAATTTTGGCAGAAAATAAACCCCTAAGCATTCCAGCTGTACTCAGACATGAGAAGGCCTGTGTCTGGCTTGGCTTAATTTCTAATTATGGTCGATTCGACTTTATTGGCCTGGTTGAGTTCAGTAGGAACTTGCACAAGTACTGACTGACAAATAGTGCGGTGTCATGGCTCAACCCCAGCAGGCACCACACAGCCACTTGCTCACTCCCCCACCAATGGGATGGGAGAGAGACCTGGAAAGTAGGAAAACCTGTGGGTTGAGATAAAGGCAGTTTAACAGGTAAAGCAAAAGCTGGGCATGCAAGCAAAAAAACCAAACAATTCATTCTCCATTTTCTATTGTGTAGTGATTGCTAGGGAGGACAAAGACCATCATATTGAACCTCTTCTTCCTTCTTTTCCTGTCTTTATATCCTGAACATGATGCCATATTGCATAGATTGTCCCTCTGGTCAAATGGGGTCAGCTGTCCCTGATGTGTCCTCTGCCATCATCTTGTGCACCCCAAGTCTCTGCTGGTGGACAGTACAAGAAGCAGAAAGGACCTTGGATCTGTGCAAGCCCTGCTCAGCAAAACCAAGAACATCTGTATACTGTCAACAGTGTTTCCAGAAGAAATCCGGAACA
Source organism: Cisticola juncidis (assembly GCA_013400215.1). Taxonomy (NCBI): domain Eukaryota; kingdom Metazoa; phylum Chordata; class Aves; order Passeriformes; family Cisticolidae; genus Cisticola; species Cisticola juncidis. The sequence goes on along the minus strand of VXBR01008341.1, from coordinate 286,126 downwards.
CAGCCCCTAACCAGCTACGCTGGAGAAAATTAACCCCAACCCAGCCAAAACCTGCACATGCATCTTACCAATCTGCACTGTGCTAGCTAAATTCAGTAAGAACTTACAAACTCTAGATTCATAAAAAGGGTGGTTTGTTGAAGAAACAGGAAAGCATATTCAGAATTGCTAATGAAAGATGTGCTAACTAGAGAATGTTAGTATGTATTGCAGTGGGAGGTATGGTAACAGATATCTATTAGTGCTGTAAATGTGTAAATCAATATTCCCAGGTCTATTCCAATGCTGTTGGATATGCAAAGCTCACCTAAAGGCGTTCCCACAGTGGAGGAAGACAGTCCACCTACTGATCCTGAGAAAACAGGATCCTGTTTCCTCATCTCACTTTTTGCCCTGCAACCTCCTTCTTTTTCTACTGTAGATTTTTTTTGGCCCTTCCCAACTGGGTGGAACAATCATATATTAAACTGGGGGTTTGATGACTTTGGTCAAACATGTTTTACATGTCTCATTTAATTCATTGTTTGCATTGTGAATGGTGTGAAATTTAATATGCAATTAGGCCTTAACGACAGTCTTGGTTACTATCAGTCTGAATTTATAATTGATATAAGATTGATATAAGATATTGATATAAGATTGATATAATTGATATAAGATATATAAAATAAACACTTTAGTCCTCCTCCACCTACTGAGACAGCAGTAAAGGATGCCTCTCCAGAGCCTTTGTGCACATCCCTGTCTTCTCAAAGGACCAGATTTGGAACAAGTCTCATTTTTCAGCATGAAGGAAGAGCAAGGCCAATGGCTGGTAGAGAGCCGTGGGTGCTCCTCTGTGCCTCACTGAATCAACAGAGGGCTGCAAGACCTCCACTTCCCTCTAGACATCATTCCATTGTCCAGCCTTTCTTGAGCCAGGTGCTGAGGGTTCCAGCTCATGGTGTTCTCAATCAGCCAGATCAATCCACCACCAGCCTAAGGCATCTCTGTAGCAAGTCTGGAAAATTACCACAGGAGGTCCAGAAAACAGTTGTACTTACTCTGAGATAGACCTTATGTGCTGTACATGTTTCCCACTTTGCCAAATGCTATCTAAATGTGCCTGAATAAACCAGGATTATCACAAGCATTAGATATAAAAAGCTGGACTGCAAATCTAAGTCAAGAAATCTCCTTGGATTCCAAATGGCCATACAATGTATTGATTAAAAAGACATGGGGGTTATACAAATAAGGGAATGCACAGCATGAAATTTCTATCTTGCAAACATTTAGGTCAATCATTTATTAAATAGGGATATTATGCTATTTCTCTTCTAGTGAAGAAACCTAAGGAAAAAAATCTGATAATATTCTACTTTAAATGGATACTTTTCTATATTTTTAGAGTGAAACGTATTATCTATTAGATGGTCTCAGAAATTACTGAAAAGTAACTCTACCTCATACAAGACATCTTTTCAAAAGGAAACAGCATGTAATTGCATGTGAATAACATTCTTTCTTAAAAATATTTCCACTTTTGTTTGTTTGAAGCTTTTTTGTCACATTATTTCTCATAAATATAAACAATAACACCTATAGAAACAAACTACTTGTTGCTTTCAGTGTGTTGCAAAAAGAGATGGCACCACAGGGAACAATTCAAGTTAGTATATTTCTGAATCAAAATGTGTATGACTTAAGGCCACATTTTGAAAAACATGATCCTCCATTTTGCAGATCTAAAAAGAAAACAGTTATAAGCATGAAAACTGACAAAGACTGTATTGGTTCAATTACAGAGGCAGCAACTGTCTTTTCACTCATCTATGTAATTATCATATCATAGTTGTTTTCTAGGAAGTGATTTTAAATGTCTCATGTTAAATTAAAGTAAAACTACCACCTCCTGAAGATCTGAATTAAATCTCATCAATAAGAAAAGCATCATCTATGGTCAGAGGAGCATAATGCTTTGCCTGTGAAGAAAAACTTCCTTGCCCCTTACAACCCACTCTAGCAGTGTGTCTTCATGTAGAACACAGTAGTGACAAAAGTCAATTAAATCCCTTTGTACAACTGCATTTTGCAGGGCCTCTCTTCTAAGAAACTCTTGCTTAGTGTACTTTCAGTCCATTATTTGTAATGCAAATACTTGCAACTTAAGAGCAGTAGAAAAGTGAATAAATCTTCCAAAATGTGAGAAATTAGCAAGTGTTACATCGCTGTTTGATATGCAGCACATAGTCAAATTTACATTCCTAAGTTTTACTTTGAAATAAAAAGCATGCTGATGATCTTTGAAAATAAGAAAATAAAACATTTAGAGAGAAAACCAGCGGCACCTCACATTCTTTTTTAACTACATTTTGCATTAAATTGTTTTCTGAAGATTAGAAGTGCACCAATTTGCGTGATTTATTACCTGCTGAGTCTCTAAGTGAACCGGTATGTGAGCTTTGTAGGAGCCCAGTTTTCAATGGTGTTAAATGTAAATGCCTTTAATTCGTAAAGATTTGCCAATTTTTGTTTATTAGGCTATATAATGATCTGCATATAATACTATAAGTGTCAAAAGAGTATTGTATACTTACAGGACGAAAATAAGGCCTCTATGAAAATTAGGAAGACACAGCTCAGAGAATGAGAACACAACAAGGAATATTCTAGTACAGTCTCAAAAAGTAGGCTGAATTCCTGAAAAGTACCATTGTCTTGGCACAGGGAATGGTCTGAAGTGTCAGTTACGTATTAGTGTACTTCAGTTTATATTTCAATTTTTTGTCAAGATACTACTACATTAATGATAAACACAGGAGAAGCAAGAGCTGAGGCCAAAAAGAGGGCTAAAATCTGTGGCAAAAATGGGGCTGGGAGAATGCAAAGAAAATCTTCAGTATGGTCTGAAGCCATTGCACAGAGAATTGAAGATGCTGATAATTAGTCTTGAATTCTGCCTGTGCTCTGAGTTGGCCTGGCATCAGGAACACGACTGCAGATGCCTGGTTGTTAAAAGGCTTCAGAACATCAATCTCAGTGCACAAAGCTTGGTAATAAGGGCAGCATCTTGAGGTTTGAGAAGTCAAGCACAACTAATTCTGACACCAGTTTCAAGTATGATATATATTTTCTTTACATGATGTTAATGGGTATATTTAAACAGTACATAACTGGAATTTCTCCCATAATATAGAAAGGAAAATGGATTGTTTTACAGAACATTTCACACCTGTAATAGTCTGTTAAAACGCTATTAAATGTTCATGAATTGTTTGACAGGCATAGGTAGATAAGCAACTATAAACAACAGCAACCCATGCACAGGCCTACCTAACATGACCCATCTCACCAAAAGACCAGACATTATTCAGAATTACCATCTCTAAACTATCAGTATTAAATGCTAGCTGCTGAATAGAAAACAGCAAAATAAGTAAGAAAACTTCCTGTCAAAGGCAAGTGAAATCTTCTCCCATGAAGCAAAAACCTCAGGTGTGTGTATGTGTTTTTTTAAAGACAAATTAAATGGTACCTTGGCTTTAATCTTACAGGCGCTATCAGCAAAATCAAAAGATATGGTGAAAACTCATCTGGAATAAAATGTTATGTCTTTGCTGGCTAGAAACGAGCATCATCAGAAAAAAATTCCCTGACAGACTAGGCAAAACTTATATGAATGAATGAATACAGGTATATAAGCCTGTATTTAGTAGAGACAGAACCCATATCAAAAAAAGCAGAAGGCTGTTACACTGTATGCTATTTCCATGAAAACTTGGGGGGTTGCATGTTGTTCTTCATATTTTTTCAAGTGAAACTCAGTCAAAGAGATGAACTGCAGTGAAGTAAATGCATTTCATGCATTTGTGTGAGAGAATACCAGAACAATTATATTTTGATCTGACACCAGAATGATCTTCAGTCTGCAAAGATGAATTTACAGCACTTTGTGGTGCACAGCCTCTTGGTATCTGTGAGGGTTCTTTACATAGCTGGCCAAATAAAGACAGCATCTTTCTGAAATGGTTACATCACTGTTTCAGAGCCAAATACATTAAATAAAATGGAAATTATAGCTGACAGTTATACTCAAGTCATCGTGAAACACTTCCAACATGGTTAGCTATCAGAAAATTGCTCTACCCAGACATGCCTAATCATTATGATTATCTTTCTCTTATTTGATAGAATATACGGTGAGGCATGTGTGCAAAACCCTGACTATCTTATTTAAATATTTCAGCACTATGTCACTGACAGTTTAAGTAAAGCTCAGGAAAAATATAAAGATTATATTTTTCAGAGAGACAATACCATTTAATTATGCCTGCAAAATTAAGGTGAATTTTAGGGGCAAAAAAATGCTAGGGATGCACTGGGTGGAAACTGCTGTTCTTCAGAGTTTTTACTCTGGTATTTGGATTTCAGTACAGGGTTCAATATCTAAAGCCTTTATATTTGTTGCCTGGTTTGTTTGTTTGTTTTTTTTAATTTCCCTAGAATTGTTTGTCCAGGTTGTCTTGTTCCAAAGCATAGGAAAAACACTAGGGAAAGGGGATCTCAGAATGGTTATTTCCTGATCAAGATTATTTTTAGCAAATGGTAATGGACTTTGTCACATACTTAGGAGCTGTGGGGAGACAGTGCCTATTCAGAGTCTGAGAGACTCTGAGCCAGAGCTCATTCTAAGACCTGTACAGCTTCTCTCAGGTGACTGAGCAGTCAAGGGGTCCTGCTCTACTCAGACATAATGATGCCACATCTGGAGTCTGTGTGCACTTCTGAGCTCCTCAGTAAAAGAGACAAGGAGCTTCTGGAGCAGGTCTGGGGAGCGCAACAAAGATGATTATGGAGCATCTCTCTTATGAGGAAAACCCGAGGGAACTGGGCCTGTTCAGCCTCAAGAGGAGACAACTGAGGGGGCACCTCATTCGTGCTTATCTGTATCTGAAGGGAGGCTGACAAGAGGGCATTTCCAGGCTCTGCTCAGCGCTACTGAGCATTAGGACAAGGGGCAACAGGCAGAAACTGATGCACAGAAAGTTCCACCTGAACATGAGGAAGAACTTCTTTACTCACCAGTGCAGGTGAGTGAGCACTGGAACAGGTTGCCCAGAGAGGTGTGGAGTCTCCTTCACTGGAGATATTCAAGAACTTCCAGAGCCAGTCCTGTGCCTTGTGTTCTGGGGTGACCCTGCTTCAGCAAGGGGGCTGGGCTAGATGACCCACTGTGGTCCCTTCCAATTCAGAAAAGGAATGTTCCAAAGCTATCAGGGGATGACTCTCACCATTCCTGCTCTCCTGTCCCATCTTTTCCAAGAAACATGTACTGCTGTCCTGGAACTGCCAGTGCTGCTGGCACCTCAGCCTTGCACGAGCTCCCTCTGTGATCAAGGCATGCCTCACCACCAAGCTCTTGCACAGGGCCTGATAACATGATATTGAAACTGGAAGTGCAGAGCAGGCCAGAGGTAGAGAAGGGGGAAGGGGGAGAATCATGCACCCCACAGTAGTTTGCTGAAGGACACTCATTCTTTTCCTTTCCAAAGAAAGTGTGCACAGTGCTCACAGACAGTGATTTTCTCAGAATGTTTTCTCAATAAGTTGTAATCCCATTAACTGTGCATCAAGAATATTGACTTTGATAATGCCACTTGCATTTCTGGATGTAACTTTTTCTTTGGTAGTTTCATACCAATGCCTCACTTACATGAATTCCCACTATATTTAAGGTCATAACCTGGACATATAGAATTCCAGCCAGCCACAATTTTCTGTACATTCAGCTCAGAAGATAATATTTTATTGGGAAAAAAAATAATACAGCCTTGGAAAGATAAGAGGTTTTTCTTTCCTTACTCCAAAGAGAATAAGGATTTGTTTTTTACAAGTACGGATGAGGCTGAAAAGTGGCTTTAAAACTAAGTAAGCACAGATATAAGTCCTGGAAAAGTTCCCAATGCTTCCTTATTGGCTACTAGAGTAAATAAAAATCTAATGAACCACAAAATTATGATGGATAAATCCAGTCTACTCAGACTGGCTTCTGGACACAGAAATATTATAATGGTTTGTCACAGTCATTTTGGAGAACATAATAGGTGGAAAATAGCATGATTATGAGATTATTAAACTCCACTTTACTGTTTCTAGATTCAACAAAAGGGTTTTTTAGCATGTTTCATTTTCAGATGTTTTCCTACATTACAGATTGTAATTAATGTATTCTCATCTAGATATAAAAAATAATTGTGGATATAAACAAATTATTGTTAAATATGTAAATATCAGTATATAGATATAGTAATATCAGTATATAGATATATTAATAGATTTTTATCTAGTTAATATAACCAACTAAATTAGGAATACTGTTATAATTCATGGATATCTATTACACAGTATCTGGATTGCTAATGCTACACTTTATTTTTGCTTACTATGCCAAATGTTGATATCATCATACCACCTTGTCCTTAAGAACAAATTTTGCTGAATTTTTATCTTTTTTAGTGTTGTATACATCTTGTACACTGCCAAATGATTGTACCACTGCATATAATATTTTATTTCACTACAGATCAGAATGTTGGACTGCAAAGTTTTGCTATATGTAAAGGTTTCTACCTCAGCTATTGTGGAGATTATCTTTCCAACACTGTGGCTCTCTGCCCAATAATTTGAAGGAGTGTGGGATGGGAAACATGAGTGTTAATACAGTCTTATGAGTTTTTCCCTTGGCTGCTTCTACCCAGATGAAATAAGTCAAGAGTTACAGCATCTTTGCCTCTGTCTTCCACACTGTAGTTCAGTTCCACGGCACAATGCCTGTCATCATAACACTGCATTCCACTTGGTAACTAAACCATGTGTGCACATGCTGACATGAATTTTCAGCCTTAACACTGATTTACAGCTAATCTGTACCAAAGCATAACATAGACAGTGGCAAGAGAAAAGGATTAAAGACCAGCAGAAATGTTATCGTGATCTCCAGCTGTAGCTTTCATTGAGTACCCTGTAGGTGTTCAACTGTTCATCCTCTTCATAAAAAGTCACTTCTTATTTTTACATGGCATCCATTGCATAATTAGCACATTTTTAGTTATACTTCTTAACCTAATTTTTAGAGATTGATTAAAGTTTTCTTTAGACACACAATGAGGTTGCGATGTTTCCCATGTTCAAAAAGTATTTATGTTTTAGAGAAACTGAAATTAATCAGATCCTCCTGTTAAATAGTCAGAATATTTTCTCAGTTGTCAAAAGATCTGCAGCATTTACCAGCTACATTTTTAGCAGTTGAACCAGATGTGAATAAATTCATTCTCTTGTATTAAATCGCCTAATTAAGATAGTAGCATATTGTTACATCTTGCAGGGAAACTAGGGATGATTTATCACAAAATTAGAATACATCAGACTTCTGATTACTCTTTAGCACCTTTCTGGTGTATATTACAGCTTATGACATTCAGGGTTTGCATGTACTTACCTATCTGCTAAATACCTTTTCATGAAAGTACTCCAAGTACCACAGAGGGAACTTTAATTTTTCAAGGTATTACTACAGTAAAAGAAATATTATACTACATACTCTGTTTCTCTTATTTACTACAGACCATTATAATGTAGAAGTCCACAGTACAGAGGATTACAGAGGGCCCTATGTCAAACTAGTCTCTTTTCCTTAGTCATTCTCTTTGGATAACAAATTTTCAGAGGGAAAATTTCATAGGATTTTTTTTTCCTTCTCGGACAGTCTAGGCCTGATAGGCCTGCCACATGGATAGAAATATCTCTGCTTCTGCATACATCTAAAACAGAGGTATTTTAAGGACTGGCATTGACTGTAGAGTTTTAAAAGCACCGTTTACATTCAGCAATGTGAAAAGCATCCACTACTTTAAAATTCTTATCAGTGACCAATACCACTGCCATTCTAAACATCATCCATATTCATTAATGCTGTACTTGGCTTGTACATGGCTACTGTCATGTATACTCATATTTTTTTTAAAGCACAATTCCTTGTTATATGCAAATCTCTGCAATGCACAACACCAAACTGAATGTGTGTTCTAGTATTGGACTTATCATGGCTTTTATGAACTTCCACTAGTAGGACACCTGCACAAAGTTCTTGTCTGAATGCTCATCCTGTGATAATATCCCAAAATATTTTCAGATATTTCAAGATAATTTCTGAGATTGGAACTGGGCAAGATAAAACCTTTTAAAAATACTTATGTTAATGGTGTTTTTCAGGAAAAAGAAAATCAAGAAGAAATTTCACAGTACCACTTCACAGACCCATGGCTTTTCGTATGTGTGTGTGTGTATATATATATATATATATATGTAACATACATTAAATTGCAGTGACTGGCCTTGAGCCTGTGTTTGTGGGGGCATGGGCAATGTGATGTGGAGGGAAAGAGGGAGGGAAAGAGGGAGAGGGTTCCCCAAGGTCGTAAAGAGCCACAACATCCCCAGCACCCAAAAGGAAGCCACAGTCAGGCCAACCAGTTTAAATATCTGGCAGTATAAAAACAAACAAAACAGAACGACCCAAACGAACAAAAAACCCCTCGTTAAATTTGTTAAAATGTGTAGCCATCTTCTTTTTCTTTTAAATGAGGAAAATGTATACATGCAGGTACCTACTGCTGGTAGTTCACTCAAAGGATTACTCTACATTAGGTAAATATTATCCCCATCTGGGCAAATGACTTTGTATTCTCCTATTTACTTTTACTAACTAGAACTGAGTAAGTCAAATGCATGGTCTGTTAGAAAAAATTCCTACAAAAACATTGACTACTCCAATTAATTTACTATTTCCACTTCAATCAACTGAAATCCTAGCAGAGTATTAGCTCCCCTTCTCTGACATTTTGGAAGCCAGATTTTTTTGTGCTTTTTATCGTTTTTGCCTGCTAAAGTGAGAATTTTTGTCACAATTTAGAAGGCTCAAAACAAGTACTATCTGAGATAGTTAACTCAAATTTCTGTAACTCAAAACAGCCTGGCTCTCTCTCAGATGATGCAGATGGTATGGAGGAGGAAAAGGATCATTTTGGCCACCGAATCACATTTAATAATTTTTTTCCCCCTCTAGCGTTATCACATGATCAAGTGATGGGACAAGACTCTTGAGGCTACTGCTCTGTTCCCATTCTTCCCTTTTTTTGCTCACTATGGTGTGGGTGTGAGTGTGCGAGGGTTTTCCCTTGGGAGTGAATCCAGCAGAGAGGATGAACAAAGGTCTGTCATTCAAAGATAAGGTAGCAGGTCACAGAGTGACAGACAGACACTCCATCAGTCTCCACAGAGAGAAGCTGTTGGTACTGGATTTCTCACTGAAGTACAGCAAGCTTTATCCCCAGAGCACAGGCATACAAGGTTATTATCCTGTGCTTTTGATATGTCCAGAACTAGGATTTCAGGCAGTAATGAAAAGAAAAAAGAGGACATCAAGGTAACTGGAAAAATCCTAAACCAACCCACCAGATTGTCAGCCATGTGACAGTTATTCAGCCATATTTCAGATCGACCACAACTCCACCACTCCTCAATGTGCTCTCTGTTCTCCCTGTCACAATGTTATCCGTGCTTTGAAAAATCAGTGGATGCCATGGCAAAAGTTTTGTACTACCTTCTTTTCCCTTGAAACTGATGATCTTTTGGTTTCATTTAATGGTCTTGAATTTAATAAAAGTGACAGATACCTAATAGAATTATTAACTGTTTGACAGTTAATCCACAGATCAATTTAAAACCACAGAGTGACACCAATCACTACTGCAGGAGCCAGTAAAAGGTGCGCGAAACATTGTATTTTCATCAAATCTATTAATCATAATAATTATTCACAAACTGCATTGCCATGGAGACAATCGTCCTAAAATCACCTGAATTAATGAGGCTGGTAATTAACTTTATTTATCTCATTTCAAACTGGTCCTTAGGTTTTGACATTTACTGATTGGATTCTGCAACCTTTATATCATTTACCTTGGAGTAATTTGTAACCAACTTTGCTCAACCCTCTGACAATTTTGCTGAGCAACCACAGATGACAGAAAATCTTTTTCTCTAGAGAGAAATAGGTGCATAGGTGCATATACTCATATAGCCAGCTTACTCAGGATATGCATCACTATTGACATTTTATCAGAATTTAAAATAAATAAATAAATAAAAACAAGCCACTGACACAACAAAACCTCCCAAAATTATGATCAATGCTGACAGTTTTCTGTGATCTGGTGGTACAGATCATCTTGGGAAATACAGTCCTTAAGTATTCCTCCCAAAAAATAGTACAGGGCATGCACAATGAGAAAACTCAGTTGTTGAAAGCTCTTATCCAAGGCAAAGGAAGGCAGATGCTGCATCTGTTAAATGCAATGGTCTAACTGACATAAAATTGCCACCATGCAATAGCCAGCATTTCTATAGCCACCACCATGCATCTTTATGAGAATAAAAATTCTTTAACCCAATGCACATTACAGCTGGGGGAAGAGAAGCTGTTTAGGAACATTTCCATGGGTTCTCTTTATGCAAGTTGACTGAAATTTTGCAGGCCAAAACACTGGCAGTAGTGGTACTGAATTCCAAATTATTAGTATACACCCAAGAAAAGAAGAGTACTGCTATGACTTCCTAATGCAAGGACACAGATTATTTCTGTCTTCCAATAACTTCAGACCTTCAGTTGTTCACCTGTATTTTAAATCTTCTAAAAGCAAACTCTGTACCTTGTACTTTATTGTATGCCTCACGAACGCATGATGGGCTAGAATGTATGTTCAATCTTGAGCTTTATTTTTAAATCGGGTGAGGTATATTCAAACCTTTTTGACACTAGAGCTCTTTACGAGCTCAGTGATCACTTTGGCTTACAAGCACTTATATAACTCCATTCTATTAGTGTAGAAGGTTTTAAAAATGCTACCTGTGAAACCAAAGGCTACATGCAAAACCAAATGAAACTCTCTTGCAGCAGTTATTCTAGCCAATCTCAAAAGTCACTCCTGTATGCAGATCATTTAATTTGAAAGTAATAATGTAACAAATTTATACAAAATAACTGTTGTTTCTGTGGTTCACTTCTCTTGGAACATTTCAAAAATCTGAGTTTTGTATTCTTTTGAGAAGTGGAGAACAACTTTCTGCTTCAGCTGTATGAAAAATTCAAGAAGTAGGTAGTGTTGGCAGGTACACCTTGTCTCCTATGGTCACTCTTAAAGAATTATTAAAATGTATATTTGCATAAATGACTTATTTTATAGGAGCCTGCCTATAACCCAACAGTGTTTATTTCTGGTTATTAACTTCAGACTTAATCTTCAGTGACTGCAATACAAAATTGCAGTGCTACCATGCATGGCTGCTGAAATGTAAAACCAAATGTGCATAAATTTTACATTTTCTAGTAAAAAGAAAAAAATAGCCTCCTGATTCTTAAAACTGTAGGAACATTTTGGCCTATTGTTTGCCTAGAATTCCTCACTGTTTGCCAGACTGTTTTCGACAAATATTTGGTCAAGGTTGACATTACCATAGTAAGTATGTGCAGCAGGATTGAGAATGCATCAGCTTCCATCTGTCAAAGTTGAACATATTTCCAGGTAGACTTGGCCCAAATAAAAGTGCAATCTAAGCACTAGAGTGAGCTAGTTGATAGCAGCACTGCTAATAACACCCTTCCCTCACTTCTGCCCAAGTCACATAGGCTAATACATTAGCCCCCAATCCAATATTTAGGATTAGCTTGATGGAAGTTGAGACAAAAATGCTGTCTAATGAGGTGGTTACAAATTGGCTCATTGCAACCAAAAGTTTTTCATAGAGACACAGTTTGCAGTGCTACCAGGTATTTGTACACAAGGAAGGGACCCCTGGATGGAACTTTCTGGCCCATTAGCTTGCAAAGTTGTTATATATGCTGGAGGATGTGTATTCAAGTATTAACTACTTGTAAGCACTTTGCCAGAAGGGACTTCTAGGTTAAATTGCTCATAATAAGAGAAAATTCATAGCCCAAGAGTACCCAAGGATCTGGAAACTAACTTGATAACATCAGATTCTGGAACTAGTGATTTTTTTTTCTTGTCATTCTCAGCGAGAGATGTTTATCTTTGAATTGGAAAGCTTTCACCATCCTAAATTAACAACGAGAACATTTATAATAAATCCATCCTATTGCAAAGTCTCTGGTAATTCCATTTTAAACCAGGAATGAAAACTGACACTAAAAATTCATTGTTTATGAAGTGAACACAGGTTTATCTGAATGAAATCCACTTGTGTCAAGCATAGACTGTTCCTAAGGCATTATCTGGTTTCTAGCCTGGTTTCTAGGCTGGGTGGCACACACAGGCACACTGTATTTCTACCCAGTAAAGAGCTCTAAACTGTTTGGCAAGCCCAGTTATGCCTTCTCACATACATCTGCCAGTTCCCACATAGTAAGCATCATCTGCACTAAGCCAACATGGTAAGTCAAAATAATTCCCTTGCAAGGTTCTGGAACATCCTTTAGGACAGCTGCCACCCAGTGAATTCTAAAATACAGGAATCAGTGGTATTAAAGCCCTGGCAAGCCTTTCATTACTGACACAAGCAACAATGGTAGGTTCATAGCTGATCAAATCCATCTGCCAAAGAGCTAACTAAAATGAAAGTAAGATTATTTGGCAAATAAAAAAAAAGAAATAACCTAAGAAGTAGCTGAAAATTGTTCACCCATGCTACATGGAACTTGGAGTGTAGATGCCAACAGTCTAACTGTGGTTGTTCTAAAAATTGTTATGTAAAAGAGTGATGAAAAGTAAAAAACATTAAATATAGCAGGTGCTTTCAAAAGAAAAAAAAAAAGGAAAAAACCACTAGCCATGTAATGTATCATTCATGTGTTTTTTCTTAGCACAAATCTCCACACCAAAGGAATGCACTTTGGGATCTGTAATCTGTATGAATTTTAAGAATCTAAGAGAAACAGGTGTTTTTGTCCGTGCCCTATGCCCATTAATATCCAAATAAAGAAAGAAAAATATTTTAATTTCTTCTCAAAGAGAGGTGAAATATAAGCCTACTTTTCAGCAGGTTGAAGAGCCAAGTAAGGTTTTACTGTGAATTTATAGAGGGTTTTAGTGTTGTACACCTCTAGCTTTAGTTGCTGAAATTTCTTTCTGGCTTTGTTACTAAATGACATTTGCAATACCTTGTTGCTCTGAGTTCTGTCTGTGATTTTCCTACTAAATATGGGTTTAGAGGGACTTGATTCAATAGATGAAAGCAAACTTGTTATCCATAATGACCTCACACAAGTGTCTTCAGATAACTGAATCAGTACAGGGATAGATCATCCCTTAAAAATGAGACTGTGAAAATGGAGATTGAACTATGTTACATCAGTGTAAGAAAACAATTTAGTTAACTGATTGTCATGTCCATACCCAGGAGTCATAAGCCCAGTGTGACTAACCATAAATGTGAACAAAATCAAAACCATTGCATTAAACTCTAAAAGCCTTTGTTAGCAAACCAGATACAAAAATATCCAGACATGATCTTAGATTAGTTTAAAAAATTATTTCAGTTCATCTTGTGCATTCGATGCATTTGGATATTTATAGTACTTATTTTTTGTACAGACATTCAGATCACATCTCCCAGGCAGGAAATATACAGAAGATGGAATTCCCCACAGAAGAGTATCTTATCTGTGAGAAGAGAAAAATAGAGGAAATTCCAGGTTTTGCCATGTTTTGCATTCCCAAGACACCAAGGCATTTAAGATATAAGCCTGGATGCTGCCTCCCAGACTGTCTGACTCCTGTTAAGAAGGAATGCTTCCTGGCTTGTAAGCTTCTTCTCCCTCCTTTGTTTCTATCTCATCCATTACATCCAAGAAAAAACAAAACAAAACAAAACCAAAACCAACTCATTCCATTTTAGGATCTCTCTGCATTGTCTTGATCAGTTCTACAGCATCCAGGGAATCCAGGTTTGTTTTAGTGTGCTGTTAGTGCAAACTTTTCATGAAGGTTGTTTTGAAAATTGTCTTGTTTTTAATATTCCCTACAAGCATTCTTTCTTACTGTGATGACTTGCTTTGCTAGTTCAAATAAACTTGACTTTTTATGTGATATGGTAATCTGACAGCTATTTTCAAAAGCACATTTAAGACACCAGATAATTGCCAGAAAAGAACATTTTTGTCCCTATTTATGAAAAAATAAGAACATTTGTCTTGTAGACAAATAAGAACATGAGAATGTAAATACTTGTTTGATTTTTGCCCTGCTTTGGGCCATAAAGAAATGGCTTGATCTTATTATTCCTGTTACAATACTTAGTGAGTCCTACAGACTGATTATTGCTGGTTAAAATATATTGGATAATTATCATATATCTTCGATCTTTGTTGGAAGCTGTCACTTGAATTTCATCCATATAGTCTAATTGAAGTTTGCTCAGTAATATTTCTTTAAAAAACTTAAAGGCAAAGATTATAGCAGAGCCAGGGATTCCCTGAGACTTTACAAGAATATTCCTCCCTACAAACTGAAAGAGAATCTGTAAAAATATAAGTTAGACAGAACTGTACACGTGAAGTTTTGCTTCCAAAATTCCTAGACAGTGCCAATAGTGGGAATAAATATAGTCAGATGTTACTGCCTTTATAAAAGTCAAGTTACAAAACCTGTAAACTCACTCAATGTAAATGAAGGGGAGAAAAAACTGCTTTGAATAAATCTGAGTGTGATAGCCATATGGGAAAGAAACTAGACATCACAAAGAATTAGTAATAGTTCTGTCAAAGACAAACCTTCAGCAATTGCATTACAACCTGTGAAATCAACCTGATATGAAGTATCTCCAAATCCCTTTCTATTGTCCATGCCTTTTAATGCAACAAATACATAAAGGGGGCTTGCACATGTGAAGGCACAAAATTTTGATAGATGTAATATAATTTGTCTAGAAATCTTTAGGATCTGAAAAAAGAAAAGATACTATAACGAGGATCTCATTTTTTCAAGTATTCATATCAAAAGTTAAGATCAGCCTACAAAACTGATATTTGTCTGCACATTAGAGCATTACTTCAAAACATTCTAGTTTTAGAATCTGCTTCTTTTGGTGTGGTTTAGGGCAAAACAATACAGAGCACCACTGTATGCTGATCCACAAACTGCAGCAGGAGCTGCATATTTTTGAAAAAAAAAAAAAAAATTGACATGATTACTCAGATTTAAAGTCCTCCAGATTCTGTGCTTGCAGTCTGCACAATAGTCCATTCACATTTTCTTTACAACTTTTTATGCTGTGCTTTGGAATTGACATTTATTTCCTCAGCAAGAGGTCAAGTGAGACTTTGTGAATTACCTCAAGATTCCAGACACTTGTTTTGGGATATCAAGATTGAAATAAAACTTCTTTGAAGAAAACATCTTCCTGCCCAACATGAACACTGGGGTTTTAACACTCCAAATAAAGAACTTCTCTTTCGTACTACAGATGTAGTAACTAAAATTGCCTTACTTCATGAATATTACACTATATTCAGGCACTTCCAAAGAACTTGTGAAAATTGAGGACAGCTCTATGGAAAAAGGAAGTACAGCAATCATCATGTGTGGATTGCAATAATCAGGCTACTAATCTTATTGAAAAATCTATTCAGAATATTTCCATGCAGGACGCAGAAAGAGAATTTCTCAGATGTTCTGCACTCCACTGAACGGTATGGCAAACTGGACATGAATTTTTACAGCTTCTTCAGAAGTCATGGGCAAGGGACAAAGATTAAAAATCTGGTGTAACTGTTTAATCCACACAGTTCCATGTGAAGCTGGAAGTTTGTACAGTGTTTTAAGGTGCTTTTCAATTGTAGCAAATTATTTTCTTCCTGCACCATAAGATGAAGGTGATGCCACACAAAGGCAGTTACAACAAGTCACAACTATGAAAATAGACTGCAAGGTGAAAGAAAAGTAAGTTTATCATGGTTCTCATTTTGTAAACAAGCAGTCATAATTATTTACAAAAGTATAGAATTTCTTTTGCAGGAATTATTAGGTCCTTCTGGCATCTATATTCTCAAAAGAAGTTATTTCTAGAATCTTGTACTCTTTAAAATGCAGCTCTAAAAGCTATCAAATAATTCTGACTCTGAAATAATCTATTTCAAAAGAGGATTCAAGAAAAATAAACAACAAAAAGAACCAAAAATCTATTTTATCAGCACTATGAAGCCTTTGGAGAGGAAAGTTCATAGATTCTTTCTCTGGAGGGTTCCTTTCCATACTCTGATATATACACCTATTATATATAATCACATTCATGGTAAATCATCTTACTGATGATTAATAGATTTTATTTACAAAAATAAGAGAGGTGTTCTCCACAGTTTAGTGGATTAATGAGATTTGGTTTATATAATTTTGATAGTGATATTGTTCAGTAAAGTTTGCAAACTGAAAAAACTAGGGTACCTCATAAAATTAATTGCAGCATTTCTGTGATTCAATTATTTTCATGAAATAATAAACAAAAATAGCTGATGTTATTTCACGTTATATCATGAAAACAGTCATTGATCCATGGGAAAGTAGTGTTTGAATTTAGACATTAAAAAAAAAGCCTTCTACTGAACACCACATTAATTCTGGTTCAGTAAGTTTATTTCTCAGCAGAAACATTCATATGTTTCCCTCACTTCATTTAGGCACATCCTTTAGATGACCCAGAACTGCATCTTTATAACTGGAATATACTCCAGTGAATAATTTTTGAGAACACAGTTCTTGCTCAGCTAACAGTAACTGCCAAAAGTGCTCTAACAAATTAGGAAAATCAGAAAAATGCAATTACTTTTATCACCAGCTACTGATTAATTGTACTACAGCCATAACTAGAATTTGGATTAATGAACAGTAATGTTCTGCTACTATGGAAAGGACCCCAAACAGTGAAAATGAAAGCTCCAAGCAAGTAAGAAAATGCTGTCATAACTTGAGTCTTATGCTGGCCTTTGCTTTGAAAGAAAAGTGGATGATGTTTTCTTTTCCTCACAAAATAGACCTATATTTTGGTTTCTGGATGTATTTGATCTTTTGAAATAATTAGGCAAATTGAAAAAATGGCAAATTAGGGCTACGAACAGGAGGTAGTGTATTGCGGTTTCTCTTGGCATACAATTTTCAGAGATGAGATTGGTGTTCTCTCTTCATATGTTAAGATGTAAAAAGTCTAGAAAGATAAAAATATCTATTGTGGAAATAGCACATGTGATGGGGTGAAGGGAGTATTTACTTGTTTCTGCACTGTGGGGCACAATCCCAATTTTATCACTTTCCATAATAAACCTGCCTAGTGGCTGCACTAACGAGGTGAGGTTTGCAATTCAGTCAGTAGTAATCAAAACATACAGCTGGAAATGGACTCCAAATACACTCAGTGTAGTCTCCAGTGGGGAGCTTTGCATGGCCTGTTTGCCTAAGCTAAAACAATCCATTGTACCTTTCTGGTCCCAAGAAAGAGGCAGCACAGAGAACTGTGTTTGGGAAAAGACTATGAGTTAGTTGCTCCTGACTACAGCTGACCAAAGCAATTCAGATCTACCCCATCTGCTCCTGTGTTTAGTCACACACCCTGCCAGCTCACCTTGTATGCCTTGTCCCAAGTCTATTTTGATCACAGCATGATAAATAACCATGTAACACTTTGTAGCTGCAGATTCCTTTGGATTTGAATACAAGGGTGATGTAAATGGAAATTATCTCTGTGCTCTTAACCACTAATTTTTTCCCCACGGAACACAGTTTAAGACAAACAACTTTTCATTATACATAACATTAAAAAATACTTAACAATCAAAACCTGAAGTTATCCCTGTACCTCTACCTCACAAAGGCTGGAGAATTTGTCCTTATAATGCCTACAAGGTGAGCCATTATTCAGCATCTTTGTTTCACAGATAAAAAGCTTAAGCGCAAAGCCCTGCCAGGGTAACACGAACACTTGCATTTATCTTGGTGGTATTGAAACAAGTCCTGGATTCAAAAACAGCACTCAGGCACAGATAATATATGAAATAGAAAACAAATAGAGAAACAAAAAACCCAAACAAAAAAACCCCAAGCTTACCTACGTCTCCTGAATCCCAAGGCAAAAGAAGGAGCACCAAGCCATGCCTTTTCAGTTTCCATTGTACTCTGTATCACATTATACTGACATCTATAACAATACATGTTATTTACACTGCATGTCAAATATTCTTTCTACAAATTCTAAGCATGAAAAGTGCAGAAAAATGCTAGCTTTCTTGAAAGAATAAATTCAGAAACAAAAAATTTATTTTGTAAACCCCAAGAGAGTCCCAGGTGTGTTACAATAAGCAGGATCAGGTCACTTTGCACATATAGCGCAGCTCCAAACTGAATATTATGTATGAAACCCAATTCAAAACACATATAAATGTCAATACAAACATAACCATTTTGTACAGAAACAAACAGCATTTTACCCCTCAGATCAAGCTAAGAAAAAGCTTTGCCTTAGATATTACTTTTATCTACAGGGAATCACTCTCTTTTTCCTTATCAAATATTTTTTCCTATATTAGTGATCTAGAAAACATGGATAATACTGAATACTGGAAAATACATTTTTATTTATAATAAATTGCACATGACAATATATTTCCAAGTAATTATTAACATCAAGCAAAAAAGTAACTATGATCCATATTCCAAGTAACACCTCTGAGCAGTGGAACATAGGAAGGCTCTGTCAAGTGCAGTTACATTTTCCTGTCAGCCTCTTGGCTGTAGAGATATATATTGATTTAGTGTGTACAGAGACAGAAGGTGTTGCCACTGACACTAGAACTGAAAGGGTGGGAGGAGCATGGTGCAGGAATACTGAAGCCTGTGTGCAAAACCAGGATATACTGCTACACCCTTGGGTGGATCCAGTGCAAACTGACAGATGGAGACTTACAAACCTGAATCTCTGACAGCAAGAGAGTCTCAAGCACCAAGCAGAAGAGACATGCTGTCCAGCCCTTCACTACAGCGAAAGACACCAGGTACAGATAGTTTCAGGCTGTTCACATTATTCGTATTTACTTCAAGGTCAGGCTGGATGGAACTCTGAGCAACCCGTTCTGGTTCAAGATGTTCTTGTCCTGCTCATTGTAGGGACATTGGACTAGAGATGGCCTTTAAAGGTCCCTTCCAACCCAAAATGTTCTAGACTCCGTGTTTGTACTGTAGGCAGTGATCTGTGGTTTTTTTAATATATATTCTACTTACTAGCGTATCTCACAGAACAGGTAGTTCAGATCACCTTGGATTTCCTTCTATTGCCACTAAAGGTATGAATGCCATTTTTGCCCTCTGCAGTCTGAGTAATATGCCAGTTAAACTTACCCTGCTTTTACATATATATACTTAGTAATAACAAACTCTAAATCAGAGCCTTTCTCTCTCTTATTTTTGCCCCTCTATATCTATCTCCATTTTCTGGGATAGACAGCCTATTCAAAATGGAGTTTAAAATACTGAAAAAGTATTCTGGAAAATACCCAGGCCTGACAAAGATCAGGAATATGCTCCACCACATAAACAATTACAATTAAGTGGCAGTTCAATTTTTATTTTCTTTTTCAATCTGCTTTCATGGCACCAGCAATGTTGAGAGAGCTGAGTTAGTTGATGAAAGAGAAAAATGCTCTGTCTGTGCCTCTCTTATATTTCATAAGCACAACAGTGACGTAATGTGAACCCATTGCAGTGTTTGCACCTCAGAAGACATTAGGTTGTTTTTCACTTCTGCCTTGATAACTTCACTACAAGGACTTAAAGAGCCAGTAGACATGGCTCACTGCACAATTTTGGCAGCTTGCATTGTAGTTTCTTACCTTACACAGCTAGGAAAACTGGGACAGTTGCTCAAAGAATTAATTGTCAGTAAACATTTTTTCTCCTCACACAAGACAGAAAATGGAAAAATAGAAATTACAAGTATTTCACAGTAAAAATAATGTTTCCTATTAAGTAGCTGAATATAGATTATTATTGACATCAGCTACATTGGTTAAAAATTAAAAATGTTTTCATTATTAGTGTTTATGTCCTGGACCTGTCATTTATTTGCCTGCCCAGAGACAGTCTTTATCACTGGCTAACAGACCAGGCTTACAAATTTACCTGCCTGTGTCAGTGAGGGAGGATTGCAGATAACAGTTCTGCACCACATCTTCACCTGAGCCAGGAGGAAGTGAGAATAATAGAAAATACTTGAGAATTCAGGTACTTATCCTCTCCCTGCAGAGTGACCAGAGAAAGCCCAGCAGCAGCGATAGTGATGCTGATGGGAGAGAGCATCACGGCTTTGAAGTGGTGTGGTCTACACTGCTACACTGGCAGCTGTCAAAGCAGATTTGCTTCTTTTGTTCAGAGCATCTCTCTCTCCCTCTTGCCTCTCTACGGGCGGCATTCAAAGAGCGGACAATTCTGTCAGGGAATTTTCCTCCCACTGCTGCAAACTACATACTGTATCAGCAAAAAAAGTATGGCTGGTGTTTGCTAATGACTAACCTTGAATTCCTTTTAATAAAGCAGTGATACATAACGATGAGAAGAAGATTCAGTGCATGCAGTTAGGTAATGCAGGGGATTACCAAATACAAAAACAGACTACAAAACCAGAAAAATAAAATAAAACAACATATCCAGAATTTCATCCAATATTAATGTGAATTTTTTTTTGTTGAAATAGGGCAAAAAAATAGCTTTCCTTTCCAGGGGAGCAAGTATTAGCTCTTAAAATTTTCTTTGAGCTGACACTAGTATGAAAAACTGAGAAACATTTATGAGCATTCACACACACATACATGGACTTGCAGAGAAATATAGAAACATCTGAACATAACTGCATTGGCATACTCAGTTTAAAGATAATTCTAGAGCTTTCTGATATCACTCTGATGATGAAAGGATGTTTTGTGCCATGGTATCAATATCAAGAAACAGGGTCTAATTCAATGCTACTTTAAAGGCAGTTAAAGTAAATTTTTCTAAGACAGTACCTAGTACCATTGATGTCTTCTTTTTCTTTCCCATCCTTTTTCCTTAAACAGAAAAATTATTAGTTTTTATTGTAATATGTATAAAAGTCATTTTAGTATTTATGAATTATAAATTAGTTATATATTTAATGTTTATTAAAAAATCAGTTTTAGGGAAAAAACTGCAAAAAGGAAAGAGAATTACAGATTTTTATTGATTTATAATATACTCCTCAATAGGCTTAGAACTTGATGTGTTCATGCCTAAGGGAAAGTGGCAATTTTAAATACAGACTTTAAAAATTTCACTATGTGTACCACTATCTTCAAGTATTTGATTTTGAGTCAGCCTCTTAATTTTCCTTACATCTGGCAAAGGGCAAAAGGGTTGCACTACTTTACAACTGCCTTCTGCACTTACTTTCTTTTGTTAATGCATTTTTAAGACAAGGATTCATTTACAGAATGATCTTTGATGTTACTAGTCCTGGCTGTATATAAAATTTGTTATATATTTTTTAGAGTTATTCCAATATATAAAGAAAATTTGTTATTGCCATTTAACTGTCAGTTCTTCCTTATACTGATTTCAGTTTTATTTGTGTTTTGATACAACTTTCTAAAATTTCAAGAGTGATCTGAGATCTGCTGAAATCAGTTTTTAGCTTCAAAACCAAATCAAATCACTGTGCAACGTTATTTCAGGTGTTTCACTACCAAAAAGATGCAATAATAAAAATCCCAAACTGCTTCTTGAAAGAAAACTTCTGCATTTTGGCCTCCCACAAACGCCTCCCCATTAAGTTACTTTTGAAGTACAGCTTGAAGGTCAAGGACTTATAAGGAGCATACCTAAACCACAAGTTTGGGCATCAGAGGCAGTTAGCCTGTGGCAGATTAGGTCTCCATACAAGTTAATCTACTATTCGATGCTTGTGCTCTGAAACATACAGTAAATTAACTCACACAAGCCATGGTTAATTTGTGACAGAGAATATTTGAGGTAGCCAATTTGTCCTTTTTTTTTACAGTTAAATCAACACATCATCAATGCTGGAGGCTGCCAGACATTGAAGTCTTTCAGAACAGGAGCCACCCAGATTCAGGAACACATCCTTACTTCAAAAGGAAATTCTCCAATAAAATCCAGGAAAGGTCAGTGCATAAATCAAGGTTTTCTCAAAGATCTCAACTTAAGAATCATTATACACGTATTTTCCTCAGTTATCACCACAAAATGTCCAGCCAGTTACTCATTAATTACACAACTGGCAGTACCACTGTGCCTGGGATTTCAGACCAAGTGAGATTTTTTAGGATCAAAAATATTACTCTTACCTTCATTGGAAGGTTCATAATGGGGCAGTCAAGGAGTCCAGCAAGGAGATCAGTTAGAAAATCACTAAATTTGGGTTAAAAAATCACTAAAATCCCTTTGGTTTTAAAGTACCTTGACATTTTTCTTTCATGTGGCTTTTCCTTTCCTCTTGGAGCTGGATATTCAAACCTTGCAAGTAAATAAGGAAAACAGTAGTTTTAAAGATTGACACAATTTGTTTGATAAAGAGCAAGTTGTCAAAATTATGCATGGAAACCCTAAGGCAGAAAAGAAAGAGTTTTCAATCACAGTAGTAAATAAAATCCTTGACACAGTCTGACTAAAGGGTCCAGCTAGCAAATCCAAGATCTGAGTTCTTCATTGTGACAGAAAAATCAAGGAAGACATACAGAATTATTTTTTATCAAAAGCAAAGTGACAAAAGCTTTAAACCTGCTGGGGTTTAACTCTGTGTAAAATCATGCATTCAGCATAGCCTCTCCAATGTATTACCATGCTTTATATCAAATCAAAATGTTTTATTTGCATGCAATAAAAAACAGAACCAGGTTAGGTCAAAAAGGAATCCGTAAATAATTTTGATGCTAAGAAAGTGTGACTTGCATTACCACTATACATGCTAAAGTGTATTGCAGCTTCCTGCAATAAAAAAGGTCAAACTAAAGCTACTGTGGTCACAGGACCTGTTACAGTCCCAAATTTGAAGCAAATGATCAGAACATGCCTTATTGGTGGTCCTGTAGGACAGTCCTGTCAGGCCCTGATATGCAGATGTGACATGTGGAGGACAGATTTGACTTTTATCATGTGCAAAGCCATGGACCCTGCATGCATATGATTTTATATAGCACAAAGCTTTCTATGCTCAATTTCTAACTCAGTAAATATGAATCTATCTCACTAGCTGGTACTTGGACAATAAAATATTTGGATAGGAATTCCATTGTATTATCTGTCAGTAACTCCTATGTGGGAGTCTTCTATGCTATTATGAGACAAACAGCAGCTAAAAGAATTAGTTGTCAACTTCCTTTGCTTTCCAATTCATGGTGTTCTTCAGATTCAAGGAGAATTTGGTACCCTACCTGGTATGCACATGAGCACACACAGATTAGTTTGTTTATGACTTAGAATCCAGTTTTAAGTTTGCTTTTTTGGGGGCTGGTTTCTTTTTAACAGATGCTGATTAGTGAAGGAGCAATCAGCAGAAGGTTTCTACATGCCTTTCAGCCCATTTTCCTCTCCTAGATATCCTGGAAGGTTTTACAATCAACATCACTGTCACAAAGAACATGTAAGGAACAGTCAAAGCAAGTGATTTCACACTACATAAGTTCTAACAAACCAGGAAACACAGCCTCATATCCAGCACAGACATCTTTAGCCCACAAAATCCTGCTTCACAAAATGAAAAGTGACCTTTTATTTCTGCTGACAACTGAGGTCTTACACTTCCAATGCAGCTATCACTTGAATGCATGAGTGGGGAATGCAGCTTTCTGAAGGCAAAACATCTAAATCTCTGTGGAAGTAAAATAAAAACATAAATGAGATACTGCATAAATATAGAAAAAAGATCTGAAGCTAAAAACTTTGTTGTATATTTACTTCAGATACAAGATGAAGAATTCTGAAAGATACATTTTCTTTACCTGTAACTGAAGAGGTTTCAACCATTAAATATTTTAAATTGTTTTCCATTTCTTGATTACAGTAGAAACCATTGAAGAGTATTATGAAAATAAAAAATGAAACAGCAACTAGGAATTTCAAACAGTGGTTGTTCTCAAGCTCGTAACAGGGAGCAAGCAAAATTTTCAGGCAAATTAGGCCTAAATCGCTGTATTTGATTTGGGATTTTATTTATAAGCAATAAAGAAATTAAATATTCCTGTTAAATGTAAATTATTTTGGATGATAAAGATTATTGAGTGTTGAAGATTCTTTGGACCTAGGAGAATAAAAGATGAAAAACTTCTTATAAAAATACAATTCTACCTCAAAAATTGTCTTTGGAGTGAAATGGGGATGTTTTCAATAGACTCTATTTTTTTTCCAATGGTAATTGTCAGTATTAAATAAAATACAGAAGTGGTTTTGCTGATTACCTCCTGCACAAAACAAAAAACACTAGAAAGATAATGTAAAAGAAATGGATGATCAGAACTAATCCATTCAGAAAATTTCTGGTCCCTTGTTCACACTGCATTTCCAACAGCATGAAAAATAAAACTACTTTCTGTTCATTCACTCCAGGGCTCCTTTTTTATTGACAGCTCCATTAATCAGGAATAAGGCAGATTTTATGCAGGTTGGTTGCATGCATCAACACTAATGTAATTTTCTTTTTGTATGGCAGGGAATCATAAGGACAAATAAGAGCTTCGTATTAGAGAAGTCGTGGACAATACTGAATGGTGACTGCCAGTAAGTGACATCCTGAGACAGTTTCACAAGAAGTCATACACAGACAAGTGGGTTGAGAAAATTACAAGTTAGATTCCTTTTACAATTGCTTGACAGATTGAATGCAGATTCAGTTAATAACAGAACCTGACTTAACAAAGACCAGAATATACATTGCTGGGAAAAGAGTGTTAGAGCTAGATTTATAAGATTAAAAATACATGATGTCCTTATATTTATATGATTGACTGTATTTAAATACTAATACTAGAAACTTCATTTTGAAACATAGAACAAAATCTTCTTGTATTTAGCAAATAATGTATAAATTCATTCAGCTAGCATGGTTTTTAGAGCTACTGGTCCAGTGCAAAGGGGTTACCATGGCTACTGCTCCGGAGAAGGTCCATTGAATCGCCCATGATAGTAAACTACTGCTTTTCAGATGCTACAAGCCTACACACTGGAAAACACTATTTCCTCTTTCCTCCTCCCAACACAGCAAGCTTCCCCCATAAACTGAATGTTAGTGCACATGTGTGTGAAGAACCATGCCTGCTCTTTCATCATTTCTTCATCTGTAACCATTTCACATTTGTTGTTGGCATTAGCAGGAGGTAGGATTGTGGAATCACAGAATGAGAAGGATTGGAAAGTACACTGTGGGTCATCTGATCCAGCCTCCCTGCTCAAGCAGGGTCATCCCAAAGCACAAGGCACAGGATTGGGTCCAGACAGTTCTCGAGTTTCTCCAGTGAGGGAGACTCCACAGTCTCTCTGGGCAATCTTTCCAGTGCTCACTCACCCACCAGTAAAGAAGTTCTTCCTCATGTTCAGGTGGAACTTCCTGTGCATCAGTTCCTGCCCATTTCCCCTTGTCCTATTGCTCAGTGCTGAGCAGAGCCTGGAAACGTCCTCTTGGTACCTCCCTTCAGATACTGACAGACATTGGTGAGGTCCCCTCAGTTGTCTCTTTGAGGCTGAACAGGCCCAGGTTCTTCAGCCTGTCCTCATAAGAGAGATGCTCCAATCCCCTAATCATCTTCCTTGGAAAAGATGATCAGTGTTACTTGATCCCAAACATTTTGCTTAGAAAAATCCCAGAAATGTTTTTCATAAAAATCCACAAACCTGATAAATCCACTGACCAATCACATTCAAATTTCATCAGGCCATATGTCCCACCAAGTCTGGTTTCCCACAAATTTCATAAAGTTCAGTTGCTGAATTGAGTCTTGTCAGTGCTTCAACTACAAAAGACTGAAATTTGGGCACTTGTCATCGGGGCATGGCTCAGCCTTCTGAGGAGGCACTGCTGAGCCCAGGGATTGCAGCCACTGGCTGGGCTGGTTGCCACTAGCCAGAGAACAGACTTCATCAGCCCAGCTCTCCCCAGTAACAGCACAGGGAACATGGAGGGAGGGGACTCCCAGCATCTCAGGTGTGGGCTGAAGGGAAAAAGAAGAGTGCTGGAGACATCTGAGTCAAGGTGCACTGAAAGGCAGCCAGGATGCACAGGGGCAGCTCAGGCACTGGGGTTTTTTCAGTGAGGAGTTACTGGGGAAGTGAAGAACTGTTTTCTTAAATTCAGCTGAATTGATTTACGGTTTGTTCCATGCCAAAATAAGAATGTTCTTCCAAAACTTCTTCATCAGGAAAAAAAGCCAACTAATGAACATGATAACCACATTTATCTGAAATATGGGAAATTTATTCTTAAGACGTTTGTTCAGAAGACCTTAACTCTGGTAATCCCTGTGTAAGCATCCTAGCAGTTACTTGTTCCTTTTCAGGTCCTTGTTCTGCTTTTAACTAAAAAGAAAATCCCGAGAAATCCTCCAATTAAACACCCACAGATATTTTCTGTTTGTATTTTGTAACAGGCAAAAAATGTGAAGATGTCTTTCTGACAGGTTCTTTTGCAAAGACTTTGGGTACCAAATTTTGCAGTTAAACTGAGACTTCAGCCTTGTTTCTTTCTATCACGAGGAGTCAACAAGAAGCCATGTAACTTTCTAGCAAAGCAAATCTTAAAATTTATAAGGACTTAAAAGGGATCACAAATAAACAAGAAATTAAAGGATTTCCTTAACTCAAAATTAATATGGTGCTTTCATGAACTGTGTACATTAAGAGTGGAAGAGACGCGAAATAATGTTTTTAGTCTTATAGAAAATATTGCAAACAATTACCTTCTCCAAATGTTCCACAGTATTCTTGTCCTTGTGAATGACCCTCCTCTTCACAGTTTTCAGCTCCATTGTTCAGAAATTTTTGTGGCTAAAATCTCACACACGCTTTCATAGTAATTACGTTTAGTGAACTAACTTATTATCCTGCCTGAAGAATATGCAAAATTCTCCCCCCTAATGCTTTCCAAATACAAAATTTAACAATGTTTTCTTCAACTTTTCTTCAAGTTGTTAATAATTATTTAGCTTTGTATCAAGATTTGAATGTTTTCAAGAAGTTTAATGAGCAAAAATGTAGGGATTTGAGAGACTTAAATTTCCCTTTCCAGTGTCATAACAAGAGCTTGTCCACTGTTTTCAGGGTTCTTTGAAAGTATTTCTTCAGTTTTGTTCTAAACTGGCTTTAATCAGAACACTTTATGTTCGCTAATGTGAATACACTGTTTTGGAATAACCTTTCCTGATTATATATTCTCAAAAAATCTAGTGTTCATGATATTGCAAGCATCAAACACTTTCCCAGTCAATGTTAATATTGACAGACCAACCCCAGTATTTAGCAGGATTGACAGAGTGATTTAAAGTATTCTGTTCTGGTCAGTACTGAAAGAGAGAACAAGGACTAGAGAAAAAATTGATTATGCACCCTAGGGGAGATTTGCTGTTTATATCCTTGTAGCCTTGCCCATTTTTCAGATTCCTATTTCTGTGCATCACAGTGGAGGGCCCAACTGTAGGACAACCATTTTAGCCTTGTACTGTCTGAACAGGTTGTCACTGACTAAGGCCTAACGTGGTTTTGAGATTTCAGAGCACAGGCATGGCCCATTCACCACTGTCACAGGACAGAGCTATTGCTCTAAATGGACAAAGGACTTCAGCAGGAATTCCCTTAATGTGACATGTATTTTGAGCCATAAGCTGCACCACATTCTGATTTTCCAGCTGTTCAGGAGCATAGGGCTGTCCATTAGAAACACCATTTTACCACAGGTGGAACTGCTCACTAAATAAAACCCACGCTTGGGTGGCTTAACAGAATCCTGCATTTCTGATTTCATTTTAACCAAAACATAACCAGTTGCTGGCAAGGCTTTAGCTGTTTTCTTGGGATTTGCTTTTGAGAAAATTTAACAATAAACAAATAAATAAATGAGATAGAGTTAAAATACTCTGGTGGGTGACTCATTCCTGGGTTGTCCCATTTGTTGACTACTCTGCTGCCATCCCATAGTACACAGGAAAAATGCCATAAACCCCAAGACAGTAATACAGAGAGCATTGGCATTTACATACTGGCTGCCAAATCCTTTACCAGTGCCTTTTCTGATTGCTATGTGAAGTACTGGCAAAAGAAATCCCATTTATGCCACAATAACTGTACCTGCCATAGTAATATATATACTCATGGCATCAGCCATGCTAACTCTGAAATTTTCTATCGAATAGGAAAATATTTTTAACCCAGCACTTGAAGTCCTCTGAAGACTAACACAAAAGGTTTTAAGCAATTCTCTAAGTAACTTCTTCAACTGCGTAAAATGCAAAGCAAATGCCAAGCTGTTTCTCTTAGTAATATTATTTGAATCTGTCAGCCTATGTCTATAAATGTTAGAATAAAGTCTTCTAAATCAATAAGGACATATTGTTTCTTTGAAAAATGAATGCACTTTGAAAAACTCTTTGAAAAATGAATGCACATCTAACTGAAGGTGAAACATAAAGTGGAGTCTTTGGTCACCTTACATTTTGTTAATGTAATGGTCCAGTCAGTTTAGTCATTCAAGACATGAAACTAGCTGGTCTTCCTAGCATGTTACAGGTACTTAGGAAGGAAGGAAGCATTAGCATTTCTGGTGATTACACTAAACAGGTACTGACTAACAATGTTTGGTGTCTTTGTGGTTTTGTGAATGGGTGAGTGAGTGCGGTGAGATTGTCAAAGAATTGTGTGAGACTGCTAGAATTCCAGTAAATAAGAAAAACATACATAAAGCATACACCCATCATACCTACACAATGTATGGCACGCTCTTGCTAAGTCCAGTCTAAATTTCTGAGTAAGGTGCTCTTTATAAACTTAGAAATCAGAGGAGGTTAAATTACTACAAGTTCCTGGTTTGGGTGTTTAAAATATGTGTAGTGGAATCAGTAAAGAATGAATTAAATTCTGAGCACAAGTAGCTTTGAAAACTTCCAGGACTCTTATACTATCTTCTGCCCATACATACAAGAAAATTAATGTATACAGTCATTGTTTTATCTGACACTGTGGACTCACTGGTGTAAGTTCCACGTTATTGTAACTCATGGCAACTTCAGTTAGCTTGTTCTACCATCTAGAAACACACAAGACCATGTAATATTTTGATTGGCCCTTTACTCATTCAAGAATGCACAAAAATTCAGTTTCCATTGCCTATAAAGGACAGACACAGAAGATCTTTACATTTTGTTAAATGCCAAAGTCTCTCCCATTCATTTAATGAAGAGAGTGGGCATGCTGTGAGTGCAGTGTAACTGGCCAGCTGGTTTGCTGCTGTTGAATTTATCATTTAGGCAGGTATGTGCACTCTGGTCTGTCTGTAGGTAAATTGAAATAATCCATACATCAAAATTCCATGCCTTGGTCCTAAACTGGTCCTCACGGATCCCAACAGTGACACACAGACTCTGCTAGGTTGCTCAGGATTTCAGTTCCCCAAACACAGCAAAATTAAACATGAATATGGAACATAAACTCATTTTTTTCACATTTACATAGTGTAAAAAAAAAAAGTTTTTCAATACTACACATTTACGGTAACTTTCAGGTGGTGAACTGAGTCTGCTCTTTGTAACCCTGGTGACGGACCAGTGCTGATTCAACAGGAACACTAAAAGCAAACTATTCCTGTGAAACCAATGAAATTGCCAGTCCTTCATTTGGAAAAGAAAAAAGCTGCTAATCTAGAAAAGATCTTATATATATAAAAAAGTATCTTTCTGTTCCTGATACTATTTTTACTGGGTTTTTTGTACCTATCTCACACTTCAGTTAACACAGAACTACAAATATTTGTATTCAGGCTTCAAATGCCTTTCAGAGGGGATGGTTCTGGTCTGCATCCATTTATAACTACCATGCAATTTAATTGAATTAACTAATTTAATTTGATTATTAAAAAGTTTCTTAGATTCATTCCATTTGTAAAGTAATATGTTGCTACAGAGATTTTAGAATGCAGGGATATGTTTTAAACATAACATATCACCTACAGGTTTTGTTTCTCTTCCTGCATTTGCCTTCTACTCAGTCCTACACTTTCTCTGACTTGAAGAGTTTGAAAAAACATTTTTACTTTAAGAACATAAAATTAGATACTGTCCCCATTAAATCTAATGTTGTAAATACTACAGATATCACCTAAGTACTTCACTTGTCAATATTTTTGTTCAACTGAATAGGGAAAGTTATATTTTTTCAAACAAGACCAGAATTGAAGTAATGATTCTGAAAGCCCTATAACACTCCTTAGAAAACAGCTTAGAATTCTGGAAGAACAGAAGTATGGTCATGAGCTTAACGCTGAGTATTTCAGTCTCCTATAAAATGTCATCTTCGTGAATTTTTTAAAATTAGCCTTGTACTTCTGGTTTCCAGAGGATGAGCAGCTCTGCCTACCTGAGCTGGTAATGCAGGCCAACAAGAAGAGAACAATGCAGCTGAAGAGCTGAGCTCTGTGCTCTGCACACCAGAGCTGCTTTATCTTGGACATCATGCCATGAATTGCATGCCCAGTTGTAGCTGGAGTGCATTATATGGGCTTACAGATCACAACTTCCAGTTTAATTTTATCCCAAAGAGGTTCACTGCGTGTGGTCCCTGGTTGCTGGGAGATGAGTAAAGGCTTAGTAGGGGAGAATCAGCAAGAGATGTGTTTCAAAGGCACACTCCTGATGCAAGCCCAGACATTAACAAGAAAAATTCCCAGGTGTGCCTCCATTATCTTTATTTCAGTGGCAAGTGATTAACTAATTTCATTACATTATTTGTAAGTTATTTGGACCTAAGGGAGATAAAAGATTCCTAGTGTCAACATGCAGAGGAATAATAATATACAGTGTTAATACTTTTCAAAGTACTTGTGGAACAGAACAAATTCTATAGATCTAAAGCATTTGAATTTTCTCTCCCATGATGGTGGCAAGTATTTTCAATATATTATTCATCATGGTGTGAGGGAAAGCAAACAGTTACAAGAGTAAAGAAGAAAAAGTGATTTTTTATTATTTTAATCTTTTTACCATCTATTATGCATCTGGAAAATATACATTCTTCAGTTATTTGCTTTACATTCCTATTCCTATTCCTATTACACCTTTACATTCCTATTCCTATTACACCCAAAAAGACACAAACATATGCATTCTTCCCTGACTCTCACATTGACATCCTGTTTGGCCATTGAGCCATGCAGGAAGAGAGAGCAAATACATTATTTCAAGAAGCAAGGTAGTCAAAGAGAACTTTGCATTATATCAAAAAGATATATGTGGTCATCAACACTAGTAAAGAGTGACAAAAAAATCATCAATTAAACATCTACATTTGCAAAGTATAAATTTTAAAAAACAAAAAAAAAAAATTAAATGAAGACTGAAAATCTCAACAAACAGACAGTGAAATATATTGCAATGGAATAAGAATACTAAAAAAATTAGTAGACTAAACATGAAAAGTGAGAATTACCATAGAACAAGCTCAACTGGACTGTATGAGAGAAACTAAAAGAAAGTGATCAATTCGGAAAAGCAAATAAGAAAAAAGAACCAGGACATTTTTTCAGTAAAGGAAGCCTAGAACCTGAAGTTAATTGAGGTTTATGATTTGGATTGAAATGAAAACTTTGCATCAGTTTTTCATAAGGATTATGGCATCCAATGGGTTGTCAAAAGTGCAAGGGCAAATAGTTTAATACTGAAGGCAATACTATAAAACAGTAAAATCAAACTGAAGAGGATTAGACATCACCTGACTATACCATAGACTCTCCATCTCAAGACAATAAATGAATCTAATATAATTTTAAATCACCTATTAAGGCTAATAATAAATCTACCAGATCAGGAACTAGGTATAGAATTAATGAACAACAAGCATAGAAATTAGAGCTGAAAAAAGGAAATGTGACCCAGACAGCTGCATGTCTTGGAATGTGACCTGAGTAGTAGGCAAGTCTCAGATATATTGTGTGCAGTAACATTAATTTTAGATATCAAAGTAAATAGGAAAAAGGATTAAATATTATATCACTTTTTCATTGCTCTATTATGACAGACAAATCTTTGTTTGATAGACTAATCCTCTAAACCAAGGAAGTTCATAACCATTCTGACTGTTCTTAAGTACTTGTGACATCATGGAGGAATTTCTAGCTGCATACAGGAAGGTGGAATTGCTAGAAGAAAAGGAAACAGAGATCATGCCTGGGGTAGGATTGGCATTAATTTGATGGAAAAGCCAATGGAGTAGTAAGGGGAAAAGTGTGAATACAGAGGAAGGAATGTATGAGAGAGCTAAAAGAAATTAATTGTAAATAATTGATCGGAAGTTAAGCCACCATTGTGTCTGGTTTGTGCTATAAAAATCAAGTCATTATTAAATTAAAACATCATTAGTACATCAGGTTGCTTTGAGTAAACCTGTATTAATTACCTCAGTCAGCCAGAGCCTCTTTTGGGACACAGTAAAATACAACATTTGAAATGCAGCCTCAGTTTTACTAAAAGTATTGAAATCTATTTATGTTTTGATGATAAGATATTCAAAAGGCCATTTAGGATTTTTTTCAGGGAATATTTCACATCATTCTTCAGGCGATAGCTTGCTTGTAAAGTTCTATCTTTGACTTCGTCTCACTATAACTTATGTTGGAGTAATGTATGTTTAACCATATAAATTTTAATATGCTTTTTCTTGGACTGTGTCTGAAATTCATAAAATTGCCTTCATATCAACCATGTTTATAAAAATTAATTCTGGAGAATTCTGTAGCCTACCTACTAACATCCTAATCCCCAAATCATTCAGCTGCAACCAAGCAGAGATTTCATCCTGGAATGCAGCATTTGGTGAAAAGCAACTACCTCAGAGAAAATGCATTTTGTTGATTATATTGAAGAAATGCCTCATCAGGGTAAAACTATTCAAGAATAATTCTCAAGGCAGCTATTCCATATGGCCTTTTTCTTACTGCTGTTTAACATTCTCGTTTTCCATAAGAGAGGTAGATGGAAAAATACAGAAAGCACATTTTTCTAGTTGAAAAACTGTCATCCCTTCAAGACAATTTTGGCATTTAGCTTTTTTAAGTATTTCCTATAAAACTGTGCTTCACACAGCAAAATATGTATTTTAGCAATGAGAGCAAGCAGGCATTGAAGAAGGCATAAAAATTAAAATGCTGCCTGACAACTGAGTGATTTTTGGAGGTGTGGGCAGAGGAAAAGCAAACAAAATATTTTTTAAAATAAGTTCTACACAGCCATAGGATCATTTAGGTTGGAAAAGACCTTGGAGATCAAATACAACCATAAACAACACTGCCGAGGCCACTACTATATTGTCCCTAAGCACCTCAGCTAAGCAGCTCTACACAAGTTTTAAATACCTCAGGGATGGTGAAAAATCTACATTAGTATTTAAGACAACTGTAGTAAAGCTAAGAAATCTTCATTTTCTTGGGCAATGACTTTTCTCTATTTTTTTTAGTTTATGCTAAATAGCTGCTACACAAGAGGATTTGCTCCTAAACAAGAAAAGTATATTTGCTTTGAAAAGACAATAGGAGAAACAGCTAAATGTGGGGAAATATTTCCCCTCACTTTTTCAAATAAAACAGTTTAATAAAAAAAGTCACAGTTCTTATTTGACACTTAACTGTGTTAACCACCTCACCTTAATGCCAACACAAGCTATATACTATACATTTTAATCAAAAGTTAGTCCTAGTTATTTTTATCTCCCAAAATGTATTGTTTTGGTCATTTTTATTGGGACAGGAAAAGGGCAGGAGTAGGTACAGCTGCAAACAATAATTTTATTCACTGCATATTGTAATGCACAAGAGGATTAACCAACTCTTTTCTAGAAACTTTTGTTGGTGCAGATCACTGTCATCAAAATTATGATTACCTAAAGCACATCCCCCTGGTAATATTTTAAGGCATTGTGGTCCTGACTGTATCCATACCCTCTGTAAAATACCACAATATTGGAAGTCTGGGGAAAAAGCATGCAGGAATTTTTCACTTCTTCTTTTGGTACATGGATTAGCTTGCCATTAGCAGTCAGTCTCCAAAACTGCTTTACACCTGTTAAAAATGGGTATTATTTATAGAATCCTGAAACCAGCTGCTAAAAATATTAGAGCCTTGTGGGGAAAATACATTTTCCAGTTCATTATTCCTGAGAACTTTCAAAAAATTTATCACTCGTGTCAGGACAAAATACACTGCATAAGCCTCCTGCAAAAATATAAACTGCTTTAGATAGGACATATATATAGTAAGTGTATTCTGTATTCTTTCAGTAAGAATACAATGCTTTTCACCTCAGTAAATCTTCTTGGGTAGCAACAAGATATAACAGATAGAGTTATTCTGTCAGACATAAAAATGGAGTGAGAAACTGAAAATCTATGCCTTCTGCAATTTATGATTGCTGCCTAGCAGCAGCACGGATACTTCAAGATGTTCTGCCTCAAAGTACTTTGGAACTTTAAAAAGTTTCCTTGAACTTCATCAGATCCCTCACAAAAAAAGTAGTTTCTTTAGAGTATTCACATGTTCTCATCCTTAGGAATTTCGTCCTGTTGTTTAACAGCTAATTAGCATAAGATTTATAGAAAACTGCTCATACAGAATGTGTTTGCTGGGATTTCATAGCAAAGGGAGGAGAAAAATAAGCATTGGTATGTTATTTAAATTAGCTTTTTCTTCTTGGTGAGTTTTTTAAAGCTTGCGTGGGATCTTGTGAGATATGGGGAAAAACTGCAAAGAAACATAATGATTCATCATGGAAAGCAGAGTTCATCCTGCATAGATGAAGAAAACAGTAAATGACTTTTCACACACATATTTCCTAATAAGTGTTATTTAAGCAAACCATCCTAATTCTTCATCCAAATATGAACAAACAAAAGTAGTGTTCCCAGGATACCTAGGTTTTTGTACTTCATATGGTCAAGGAGAATATAGCAGTGACATTTGTACATTTATTGAGGTGCCAATAATAACTTCAACTTCAGCTGACAATAATTCAGAAAAATATGAAAACAGTTCTGTCTCCTATCTCAAGCAGAACAGAATGGTAGGAAGAAGTCATTGAGTTCAAAATTATTGCCTTTAAGGCTGTGTGTTATCTAGTGCATAGCAGAAGGCACTTGAAAAACACCAGGGCAGTATTTCAAAAGAAGGTGAAAAAGTGATGAGTTTTTACTGACAAGGAACTGACTGACATCATGACCTTGTTCCATAGGGAGCATGGAAATTCGTACAGGCATCTGGGTAAAACAAGAGATGGTGCATAAGACTGCCCTCTTGTGCAAAGCAGATGCTAACCCAAAAAATCCTGTGCTAGGTTTTTTTCTTCAGGTTCATTTCTCACAGGATGCACCTACACACATGCATACATATATTCACACACATAAGAACCATTTCTGAGCTCACAAGAATCTCCTTCTGGTTTTGAATCTCTGTGTTGAACCTCAGGGCATTTTGCATCTTGATGAAACAGATGAAAGGAGAAATAGATGTAGTTCTCCATTTCAGAGCAGAGAAACATTTTGTGACAGTTTAATTTTGCTGCATGAGTGTGAAAATGGTGTGAGAAAGAACTGAATCATGTATTTTTTTGAAAAAGCCCATCCTGTAAAGATTAAAACTGTAAGATTGACACACAAACTTACAGTAGTTATCTACAAATGTATTCTCATGGAGCTTTGTTGGACTGGAGGCAAAAACAAACACAAGATACTTAAAGGGAAAGAAGAATGACCCTGTGCACTCTGCAAGTTGCTCACTGTCTTGGGCCATGCAGGACTCCATACCTACACGAAAAGGATTACACACCTACTCAAGAGAAGGCAGGCCAGAATCAAGACTGGACCTTGGGAAACAAAATACCAATTCCAAAAAATAAAAACTTTTGTACTGTTCCATAGAAATGTAGTTGTACTTCTCTTGTTTGTTCACAAGCTACCCTCACACTAAGAACCAAATGTGTTTTAGTACATACCATAAATCTTTTAGTTCTGCTTCACCTGATTCTTCCATAGGTAGCTGAAATAGTAGGAACCTGCAATGCCACTAATTTCATTCATCTAAAATGACATTCTTATCTCTCTTGAGAAAGAGTATGAAGTCAAATCAGCAAGTTTTCAACATTTCAAAAATGTTTCACCTATCAGAAAACTTTGTCTTAATACACATCTGTAGAGGGCTGGCACAAGTTCCTGCACCACTCCCGTGATAATAGAAAGTTTAAGAAAAAAACAATTCTTTGTTGAATAATTTTTGCACAGTAATTTTTTAAACTTTTGTAAGTGAAAGCCACAAAAACCCTTAGAGGTATATTTCCAAATAAGGAGTATGGATGAAATTGTCTTACTGAAGTTAATAATTTCTGTTGCTGTTCAGGAGAATTATAATTTCAAAATGTTTTCTCTCTATTATCTTTTTTCCAGGTTAGATTCTTTGGCTTGATTATATTTCTAGCACAGTAGGTGGGATGACTGAAGAAATCCAGTCTGCTTAAAATACAGTGTAATAACTTTATGTAATGTTCTTTCATCTATAAATCGGTGTTAGAATGCATCTAGAAAACCTCATGGGATCCAGAGCATTTTGGACAAGCTCCATACTGGTCCCCTGGGATACATGGCATTCCCAAGATTCTGCGTGTATGCCATATACCCCCTGAGATATACAACATTCCTAAGATTCTGTGTTGACTGTATGACATTTGGATGTTTCTCAATGGACAGATAAAATGGGCAGTGCAAGAAGAGATGACCTGCACCAGACAACAACCTGTGGGAATTCCATTCTGCCATTCCACTCAACATTCAGCTTACTGTTAAATTTCAGCAGATATCTGCAGCCTTGATGTTGTTGATCACATCCTGATCAGTCTTTTTCTTGCAGATGCATGTTGGAGAAAAGTAACTGCATCCAGCTACTGTGGAGCAGGGGAAATGTGGAGCAGGCTCTGTGGCTCATGCCAGCAAGTGGATGTGGAACTCATCCAGACACATCCTTCCACAGCACAAACTGCACTCCTGAGTACCTCATCTCATGTGTAAAGACAAAATGAGCCAAGAGAGCCTGTACTCTTTGCACAGTCAAACATGAAGATCTCTTCCTGCTTATGTAGTCACAGTTTGAAAGTTGATATTATCATTTCCATGGCCTGTTTAACAGAGGTTTCCTAGTGCTTCCTAGTGCAGACAACTTTTGTAATCAAATGAACATAGGAAAGAAGAGAACCAGGGACAGACAATTCTGTTTGAGCATATATTCCAAGAATGCAGGAACCTTTTAGTCTCTGCAAACTTATAAAATGAATCAGAATGTCTAGATTAGGGTGGGTTTTTTAAGTAGAAGGAAAGAAAATGTATTTACAACAAATATTTAGAAAATTGCTGCAATATACTTATCATTCTCTGAATGCTCAGTTTTAATGCATACAAAGAACACCTGCAACCAGTTGGATACAGGCCTAATAAATTCCAAAACACTAAAGATGTTTTTTCCTTCTCATTTTCAGATGCTTACAGAAAAAAGGCTCTGAAACAAGGCTGGGCAGACTCTCTCATGCACAACATCCTTCAAAATTCGTGTTAATCACAAGATTTGCATCAGTTGTGAGGCTTTGTTCTCAGCACTTTCAGCTCCATTAAAGTGAAAAACGATGTGAGTATGCACAGTTCCTGACACTGATAATGTTTTACAGTTATCACACATCAAAATACATACTAGGAACAATTGTGTATTAGAACTACTGAATTATTTTCTAGATAAGGTAGAGTGACAGGTAGTATAAATAACTCATTATTTACATATCTGCCTGACATTGTGGTGTTGATTTAGAGAGTTAAAATTTCATTACAGATAGGTTTTTCCCCCCACAATGCATTACTCTAGTATTTTAGCAGAACAATAGATTTCACACTTCAAAGGAGTTAGTAGTAAAAGGCTACATTCACTGAAATGGAAATTACTGTTTAACAGAGGGGACCAGGTCTGCAACATAACTGTGCTGATAAAATCTGCCCTATATTTCAACGATGTTTTCTACTAAAGAACGAAGAAAACAGGAAAAAGAGGAAAACAAGAACTGTGGTTATTGGTAGAGAATGTTAGGGAAACAGGGAATAAAACCAAAAAGTGTTGATAAACAAGGTAAAAGAAAGATAACAGGCAGAAACTTGACAAAGAAGTTAGACAAGCAATAAGGACACAATACAAAAAACAAAAAATGAAAAAACGCAGTGAGGAAGAAAGTAAAAAGTCCAGGAAGAAAAAGAAAATTATAAAACTGAGAGGTAACAGGAAAGAGGAGTTGGAAATAGAGTGGGCAGCAGGAGCTGGTGATAGTAGGAAGGCATGGAAAGATTAGGGTAAAAAAGAAAAAACAGGAAGGTATGAGGGGAGAGATAAGGGAAATGAGCTATGAGTATGAATGAGAGAGGAGCAAGAACCAAAATGGACACAGAAGGCAGATGCAGAAACTATGGAAGGGTAATAGATACCTAAGGGCAAAGTCAAAGGGGAAAAAAAGAGTAAGAGTGTGTAAGGCACTACTAAAAATGCCAGTGGCAACAGATAGAGCAGGATAAGCCGAATTTAAGATTTTGCTCAAATCAGCTCCATTTAAGATTTTGCTTTAGACTTCTGTTGTTGAGGTGTATATTTTGGGGGGGGACCCCAGGGAGGATTCCCCAGGAGCCCCCCAGGGGGTCTTAGAGTCGTGGGTGTTCTTGTGCTGGCAGGCAAAGAGACTCAGACGCCGGTAGGGCGCTGATGGAGTGAGGGTTTATTCGGAGTTCGGTTCCAGGAAGCCGCACGGTCCCTGAGGGAGAGGGG
>VXBR01008341.1:142594-246865 GCA_013400215.1 Cisticola juncidis | reverse complement strand
TATAACAATGTACCAAGATTGAGACATTTCAACTTTTGTAAGAACAGACTGTTCTCTAGGTTCAAAAGGAGAGGAAAGAGACAAGGCAGATTCTACTCAACTTACCAAACCATGCTTCTGTTACTTTGTTAATGTCTCTTGACACACAAGTAATGTGTTCAGTATTTAAACCTTTAAATTAAGTCACCTTCTGTGACTTTTACATAAACAAAATTCACTACCACAAAGTAGCATGTGTAGATCTGCACAAAGTCTGTATGTGTCAGATTTGGATGCTACTTGGGCAAACTATAATCAAAATGATGGAATAATACAGCTCCAAATAAATGACCATGTACATCTTCATCTATTAAATGTGATGAGCATAAAAATAATGTGTTTCTATGGTGGCATTATGTGTCATCAAAACAATTAGTTATGTTTATAAACATATATGTATATATGTTTATATGTTTATATGTAACAATTAGTTATATGTTTATATATAAACCATAAGTTTATTCATTTTTCAAGATAGTCAAGTGTTCTTTTTATTTTTAATTAAAATAATTAAAATGTTGTCCCTGAAATTGACTTAAGTAGTGTTGTATTATTGATAGGATTTGTAATAAGTCATGTCCTTTCATTTGTATTCTAAGATATACTTGATCAAGTTATGATTCTTTGTTGCTCTGACATTGTATCTAACATGTTAGTATAC
The DNA here is from genome assembly GCA_013400215.1 of Cisticola juncidis. NCBI lineage: Eukaryota > Metazoa > Chordata > Aves > Passeriformes > Cisticolidae > Cisticola > Cisticola juncidis. The sequence continues at coordinate 246,165 of VXBR01008341.1, read as the reverse complement.
AAAACGATGGTGTTTTCAGCATTACACAATCCATTAAATACACTGCAATAGCTTATAGGTGGTCTTTTGTTATTCATCAGCAATGTTTAATGTGCCAATGAGCTACACACTGACATAACAGCAGTCTACTGTAAGTGCCCTTTTGGATAATCTTGGCTTCCCTACATTGCTTTACTTTACAGCCATATTGAAGAGCAACTTTTATTTTCTTATCCTTAACTCCTCTGTTGAAGTGCTTCAACTTATTTTACCTTTGTTGGTCTGTCTTCCACCTCTGTATTTTTAAGCAAAGTGCTGCTGAATTGTATGTTGAACTTAACACACTTAATTGTTGGGTGTTTTGGCTGTGTAGGCATGCAGAGAAAGAGCTCTACTGACTATTGAATTAACCTGCTATTAGAATTAACCTACTCATGGAATCAAACCTGCTTTTCCATTACAACCTATTTTTTATGGATTTTGATGACAATTTATTGCTGGATATGTTAAATATAAAAGATAACTTCATAACTTTATAACTTTAGGGATGAAGATATGGCTCACTACAGTAATACAGTGAAAAATAAAGGACATCCACTCTTAAAATTTCATTTGGTTCTGGTAACAGAATATGCTGAGTTGGAAGGGACCCACATTAAGTCCCACTCTTGGCCCTGCAGAGGACACCCCAGGAGTCACACCATGTGACTGAATGTTGCCATGATTTTTCCTAGTTTGCTGAGCGTTCATACTAAAGTAGAAGTGTACAGCTTCTCAAGCTCATAAATGTAAACACAAGATCGTGTTTTGTAAATGTTGGTATTGTTATGAATTCCTTCTCCAAGAGAAGGGGAGGTTGAATGACAGTCTCCTTGACCAATGTGGTTGAGAGGTGGGGATACCACTCTCCAATCCATGGTCACCTTGCTACAGGTATTTAATAGGAAGAATAAACAAGGACCGAGCTCTCCTGCCCTGCTGCTCTTTGAACCCAGACCTCTGTCTTCAGGGTGTCCTTATCTAGCTAGGCTCGCGGTGATAACTGAAAGCATTTTCCAAAACTTCTTGAACTCTGTCAGGCTTGGGACCATGGCCACTCTCCTGGGAGCCTGTTACACCAAACACCCTCTGGATGAAGGAGCTTGCTCTAATATCCAACCTAAACCTCCCCTGACACCGCTTCAGGCCATTCCCTCAGGTCACTGGTCACCAGAAAGAAGAGATCAGTCCTGCCCCTCCTCTCCCCCTCACAAGGAGGCTGCAGACTGCACTGAGGTCTCCCTGCAGTCTCCTCCAGGTTGAACAGACCCAGTGACCTCGGCCACTCCTCATTCAGCCTCCCCTCAAGGCCCTTCTCCATCTTCGCTGCCGTCCTTTGGGTGCTCTCTAATGCTTTGCTCTCATCCTCCCACTCAGACTGCACAAGTCAACAGAACAAATGAAGATTAGAAATAAATATTATGGATGTTCAGGATATTTAGGCTGCATCAGCAAGTGTGAATCTGTCTGAAAATTCCCTGTAAAAGTACGTTTCATAGATTCTTGCATCATTAGCTGTCAGTAGAGTGTCAACTGTACACATTTTGTTTGGTCTCTCAGGAAACCTGTATTGAGCTCTATTCTGAATCTAGGTCTTAAATAGACCAAAACATACAAGCAATATAGTAATTTTGACCAAGTACTGTCTTCATCCAGATATATTTTTTTGCTTATGACCTTTCCCAAGACACTCAATAGTATAATACCAGTCAAACTTCATATCAGAAATAACAATGTGTATCCAGTATACTTAAAATTAATTAAATGACAAAAAGTACAATGAGTTTCTCCACAAAATTCACAGATTTTCAAACTATTTACTTTTTTTGTCATGTGAATTTTTGGGACCGTTTATTTGTCTAGTATTCCATTTTAAAAAGGAAATTTTGTCTCAAATATTAGGTGTATTTGTATAAACATTCATTTAAGAGTAAGGAGAAATTAACCCAATTCTTTCAGAAAGCTAGTTATAGAGAAGTAATTACTCAGAATTCAACTGCTTGTCATGGTGCAGAGCCCTGCAAAATTCCCAGCTGCATAAATCTGTGTATAAATCAATTTCAGAATAATTAAACAGCTCTGTTATTTTAGCCAGAACCCCCTGGGACAAGTGTGAGCCAACAGTAATATTTATTTTCTGGGTAAGTTTCTGTCAGGCTTTTTCTAAGGAAAAATTTAACTGATGCTTTACTACTCTGTTGTTAGTTCTGGTTTTGCATGGTAGGGATTCTTTCTCTCTCTCCCCCTCTCTCTCTCAAAAAAACCAAAAAAAAAACCCAAAAAAACCCCACAAAAAACCAAACAAAACCACAAACCAACAAACAAAAACAAAACCCACAAAAACATATCAAATTATTTGCCTTACCTAGGTGATTTCAAGGTAATCTGTGAACTAGATATCTCACTATTCAGCACTATTCAGTCATTAGTAAGATTTTAATACTAAGACCCCTTAAGATATGAGACTTAATTTGTCCAAAGGAGCAAACTTACTTTAAAGCTGATGTATCTGTCTCCTTCTCAGGCTCAGAAATATGCTGCTACAGTGAAATGTTGTTCCCAGCCTCCCAAGGAAAGGAAGCAGGATGCAAAGCCAGGCTGCAATGCCATTAGTTGGACAGTCTGGTGCCATGCAGGCAACTGATTCAGAAAGATCCACCAAAACAATGACATAAGCATGTCTTCTCCACGTGTCCAATGAAGACTTTGTTTCAGGGCTAGGTCTCAGTCCAGTGAGAAACATGATTAGGACTCTGAGAGATATTTAGGACTCTGAATTATTTTTTTCTATAAGATGGTTTAAATTAAGCTAGTGTGATGACTGTCTCTGTTCAGCTAGCTCTGTGAATACAAATGTTGAACTCCAGAATTTAGGCTGAAGATTAGATTATGCAGAAAACCAACAGTGACTATTTAAAGTGTGTACTATCCAAGTTGTCAAAAAGATTTACCATGAGATTTTTATATCCCGTCTGGATCAATTGTGTAAAACAGTCTGACTCTAAGATCCCAACTCTAAAATTCCTCATCAGAATCTTAAAAAACTTTTTGGCAAAGACCTTGAGGTAGATAAAACACTTTCAAAAGAGATGGATTTATACAAAGCTCCAAACAGGAAGCCAGTCTTGAAAAGAATGTGCAGCAGAGAAAAACAAGTCTCTAAGTCCCATATTGGCTGCTCAAATATATTTAAGATTAGCCATTCCACTACAATTTAAGACAACACATAAATCAGCTTTTGTTATTTAACCATCTTTCAGGCATGTTATGTTCCTAAAGATCAATAAATAATCCTTTTCTTTGAAAACTTGATCCAAAGTCCCTGCCATTTCAAAGTCATTACAACTCCCTGAAAAAGAGCCTGCAGTGGTAACTGAAATAGGTTTTATCTGTCAGGTTTATGCCATAGAAAATCCCTGTGTCTGTACCTTGGTAGGTCTAAGTCACTAGTATAGACAATCATCAATTTCTGTTTCAGTACTCTGGATTTGGAAAATCTGCTACAGAACAAAACGAAACGAGGGCAGTGGAGGAGTTCTAATCTGACTACAAAAATTTTAACCCTGAATGTGCTTTCATGGGTGATGTAAACAACCAAAGTCACTAAATGAATATTTTCAGCAGTTTCTATTTTATCTCTTCTTTATGATTTCACAATATATCAAACTTTAACTTAATACTTGGCCTGTAAAATATTCTGATGAGATATTGATGGGCTGGCTGCAGTATTTGTCATCAAGGAGTCATTAATTCACCTTGTGNTGTATACACACACTTATGAAGTGGCTGGGTTAGCCTAACTGTATTTCATCTCTCCATGTGATGGATACATAGAAAAAAATTGGAGTGTTAATATACTAGAAAGTTTAAGAAATCTATACTTCCCTTCTTCAATCCCCCCAAAATTCTATTTATACTGAAAAACTATTCAACTTTGGAGATTCTTTCTGTATGAGATTTTTCCATTACTTTTCACCATTTTATTTTAGCTGAGATGCTAAAGTCTCTCTCTCAGTGAAAGTCACCACATCTATATTCCTCGAAGTTTTGCAGAGCATTAGGAATTTTCATCTTCCCTGAATATATTTCATCAAAATCATGACCCTTCAAATGTGCTATGGTTCCTAAGGAGCTGATGGAAGGTGTAGATACATAATCCTGGCAGAGAGGTATTGCCTCTGCTCACAGCATGATTACCGAGGTTCCTGTGGCTCCCGGCTTTGTTCAGTGGCAGTGTCCCCGCATCCTCCAGGGGGACTGTGTGGCAGCCTCCTGTTCTGTGGTGGTGTTGTGCTCTCTGAAAAGAAAAGCAGTTTCTTTATTGGAGTTGCAGTATTTACTGCAAGTTGCAAGCTGTGAGCACCATTGTACTGGCATGACCACGTAAAGTTTTGTTCTATTCAGCTCTGCAGGGTATGTGTCATATTGTCCTGTTTACTCTTGTATTTAAAAACATGTTTTTATCAGAAAAGCTATGTGGGACCTGGGGAATCTTTATGCCATGTAAGTGCAAGATAGTACTAATATGATTTTTAAAGCCACATGCAGACCTTACTCTTGATAATGCTGAAGTCGTTGAGATTGCCATGCTTTGATGGGACTGGAATGGGGCTGGTAAGCAGAAGAAAGTTATTTTAAATATTTGAAGGTTATTTCAAATTTACACTGTGATATTTCATGGCAACTTTTACAAGGAAGCCTGTGTACGTCACATTCTGAAATACTGGAGTCCGACAGGTGTGCCTTTAGGAATCCTTTCTTGCAGAGGGCAAGGTAAATAAGGAACCTCACTCATCTGGATAATGGGAGATCAGGAAGGTGAGGTTTCTGTGTCAGTTTCAGAGGATGAAGACTTTGAACCTAGGCTGGGTCTCTGAACAATCATATTGGGTGAAATCAGGAAAAAATATCCAGACACATATTCTTTAGATGTGCAACTTGTGTTCACTGACATGGCCTTCTCAAAACATTGCAGTCTGTGTTTACCCCAAAATCCAAGTGCCAAAGAATGAACTACTGAAGATGGTGCTGGAATATACTAGTCACACTGCACTGGCTGTCCTGAATGGGGAGGAATATGGTTTGCTGTATCAGAAAAACTGGTTTTTTTCCTCCATACATATTTTCAGTCTCCTCATTATTAGTAAAGTTGGTAACTATTAAGGGGGGAGGCACTTGGCTACCTTTTGTGCAATAAATTGCAAAAAGAAAATGTGCACTGAATCACAGAAGGCAGTTATGAATTATAATCAGATCCAATCTTACTACCAGTAAAGAAGGGAACGAGATCTGAGGAGGAGCTATGTAATTATAATTAAAGTGGGAGGGGAAAATAAACATTCATGCTGAGCTCTGCATTTCATAGCTTTCCAATGGTTGACTTCACAGTCTTGATATGCTCTTTAAATGAAGTTTGTCTTCAGTCATATATGTTACAAAACACTAAACTGAAAGTTCAGATTCTTTCATGTACCACATTGACACCTATATGTTTCATTACTATATTATGTAACTTTTAAAACCACTGCACAGAGCTTTCCTACTTGATCAGATAAAACAACTTGTAACAGCAGTAAATTTTATTGTTTTTACAGTAGTAGACTATTTGCTGTAAACTAGTCATAAAAAGGAGATGAGGATCTACTTCTCTATACAATAAAATATTCTCTTGAAGCAAAGAAATGGCAACTGAAAATTCAGGTTGCATACAGATTTTGGATGTGAGTATTGAATGCAGCAATGAGCTTTTCTGCTGCTTTTAATCCAGGCTCTAGCCTTTCTGAACCTTTTTTCCTTTGCTGATTCCTTACTCCACTCTCAGCATCTGTCATGCCATCACTGAATCTGGACACATAGTTCTCCTTTCCTGCTTCCAAACCTAAGCATCTCATGCTCTTCTCTTCCTAGCACAGGCTATTTGCAGGACCTGTTTTGCACTAAACCATTAACGTAATATGGTGTTTTTGTCAATAGAAACCTTTCTTTCTCACCTGTTGCTCTTGTCTTCCTTATGGAAGTATGATAAGAGGGTCTTTTCTCTAGGAAAACTTAAGGAGATGAGTAAAGGCAGGGAACACATCTTGTTTTCAAGGAGAAGAAACAACTTTGACAGAAATCTTACTCAGCATCTACATTCTTGAACAAGAACTTGTTCACTATCGGCAGTCATTCATCTAACATTAAGCACATCTTTAATGAATAAGTTTCAGAAAGATTACTTTTAGACTAAAAGGCTATTTTTGAAAAAATTAACATTAGAAGGAAGAGAGTAAGTTGCAGAATAAGCTCTTAAATGTCAGGCTTATGAAAAATAGCAGAGCAATAGTTTTACAGATCTGTGCAAAGAAATGATCTTTCACCAAAAAATATGTACAGACAGATGGAAGTTAGGAGGATTTAAATGAAAACAAGTTCTCCATTCTCTACTTAAATCTTTGAAAGAAAGGAGCCACTATTAAATATAAATTAAGAGACCTCCCAAAGGTTTTATAATTGATTTCCAGTTCACTCTGACCTCTATTTTTAAGCTAAACAGTTTACTATTTACTAACAAAAGGTGGGGTTTTTTTTGGTTTTTTGTTTGCTTGTTTGTGGGTTTTTTTGTGGTTTTTTTTTACCTACAGGGAGACTCTATCATCATTCAGAAATAGTTCACAACATCTCAGAAGCTAGAATTTATATATTTAAGAAATATTTGACAATTTTAAGGGCAAAGAGCATCTGTCATTATTTTTACAAAGTGCACATATTTGCCTACACTATACTTCAAGGTTATGAAATAACTTTAACAGCCCATATCTAAACATGAGGGTAGAACCTGGATAATACAAAAATCCCATGACACCATGCTATTTAGTATCCAGTGGTTTCTTTTTCCTACCTGAAGAGAACCTACACGAAGCAAAATGTTCTTCTTACATTGCAGGTGTGATGCTTTGTCTTTGATTACTTAAGACATGACATAGGAATATTCAAATGCATTTTGCTGTTTCTTTCCAGCTAATTCCATGCCAGGTGTATTTAATAAGGGCAAATTTCAGAGTCTCCCATCAATTGTACCTCTAGAGAGGTGAACATGATTGCAGAACCACCAAAATGAACAGAAAGAGTTTCAGGCTGAAAACATCTCCCGCAGTCACATTTTCTGGAACGCTGTAGTAACACCAATAATTCACCTAGATTAAGCCTCATTATATGATGCTTTGAATGAAAATGGCCTTAATTTCACAGCTTTCATATTGCTGGAACAGAGGACAGGATCACCTCTGGCTGTGACACTCTACATGTCAAAAATTGATTGACAGCACTCATCAGAAAAATAGAAACACACCTGAAAAAAGAACAAGGAGTTAAAATGTGGTTTCCACTTGTTCTTAATCAAGGTAGTCAGGTGCTCTCATTTGTAACAGCTGTAAAGGTTTTTTTTTTGTCTTCACCTAGAAAAATGCAGAGAATTCATCTCTGCTGTGTAAGGATGTTGAATGCTTTCTATGAAGAAATGAACAATATCAGCCTTTTTCCCTTGTGACACAAGGTCCAAAGGAACTCATGGCTGCAGAAACAAAGTGTTTCAAAATGCTCAAAAATGGATTTTTCAAGTCATGCCCTGAAGCCAAAAAATTGTGGAAATCTAAAAATAAAATTACAGAATCAGACAATGCTTTGGTTTTAAGGTAACTTAAAGATCCTCTAGTTCCAATCCCCCTGTCATGGGCAGGGACACCTTTTACCAGACCAGATTGCTCAGGGACTCATCCAGCTTGGCCTTGGACATCTCCAGGGATGGGGAGTTCACAACATCTCTGGGCAACCTGTCTGCCAAAACAGGAGGTGCAAATTGTAGAATTTGAATTCTTATATAGTGAGCAACTAAGTAGTATGATAATGAACCCTTCAAATGAACTTTTTTTTATCTATATATAGGTTGATTCTGCAGAGAGGAAAAAAGCAGGGAAGTCACAGTGACAGTATAAAATTTACAATATCAGATGTAAGCATTCATAGCAAAAGCTATGAATCAGTTGGGAGAACAGATATGACAGCTGTATTTCAAAGATTTTCCCCTTACATGCAAGAAAATAAAATGGTATTTTCTTGGTTTAGTGAAATAAATAAGGATAATAATTTTAAAGAAGGATAATAATTTTAGTAAATATTTTTATGAATTTCCCACTCCCTGAAAATAACACCTAACACCTTCTGCATCATACTTGGTTGTTGCTTGGGGGTTTGGTTTGGATTTTTTTTCTGTTTTTCCCTTCTGGATCTTCACATAGTATCATATTTGTATGGATTTATCAGGCATTATTTCCTCAATCTTTCAAATAAATCTGAGTAAAACAAGGACCTATAACACAGAATTTTTCTTCTGACTGCATCTTCCTTTCCTACAAACAGAAACAGTAATTTTTCATAGAAAAATAGAATTTATTTTCATAGCATATGGAACAAATCTGACCATGAATTGTCTTGAGAAAACAGAAATTAACTCTCATGGGCTTATTTCCCTTATGATGTTGGCTCAGATAAAAATTAAAATACTGTAGAACTATTCTGTCCATTTTTGTGGTCACATTCTTTTACCTTATCTTCCACACTGCAGCCATCTTTTGTATCATCTTGAACCTTTCTTGTAAAAGGGAGCTGGTTCCTTAGATTTTCCTTAGATTTCTACTTATTTTTGCAATATAAACAGCAAATGGAAAAAAACCTGTGGTGTTTTATTCTGATTTTCCTTTCAAGGCATGTTTTTTTCTTCATATCTATTCTGACATTCTGATATCTAAAAGGATACTAATTTATATCCAATTCACCAGTTTGATCTTTTTCCTACTCATACATCACTGTTTGCATCATTTCCAAATGAAAACATAGTAAGAAAAATGTCAGCCAAACAGGTTTTTTGGCCAACACACCACTATTTATTCTAAGCATTTCATTAACCAATGAAGTACCTTACACATAATTTTAGAATCAGCAAAAGGTTTTGGCAACATAAAATTAGTCTAGTTTACCCTTTTTTTTTTTTTAGATCATTGCAAAATTATTTTCTTTTTTCCCCCCTCCAACTAGAACAGCAAAATCTTTGAGTTATTGAGATACCCTGGAAAGAAAATTTTCAGTGCATGATGTGTGGAGACCATTTTCCATCACTGAGAGGAGAAACAGCCTCTAGGTACTGGGAATACGTCCTGATCTTTTCTGTTGGACAAATTGTTGATGAACTGGAACACTGTTCCTGAAGAAAAATTTGTATTAGTTAAATACTAGTCTCTGTTTTCTTCTAGCAGTCTCCTTTTCATTAATCTAATGCTGATATCAGAGGATTTCTCTTTGTTTACACTGATGTCAAAAAACTTGCATTGACTCGAGAACAGTAGAAGTTCTTTCCTGAAATAAACTAAAAAAAAAAAAATACTAATATTAATGTGTCTGAATTTGCTGTGACAAATATGTAGTTATAAAAACTGATAATAAAGCATTTGGACACAGTACAATGAATGTGTTATATTTCCCTACTTGCAGAAAATTGAAAAATATAGGAGCAAAATAACCACTGATTACCAGGCATATTCCATTTTGTTTTCACTTACTCTTTACTTTTTTAAAAAAATATTTAAAATAAGTCATAATGGAAGTAGAGAAGTTAAGTCCTAGTAACAATATTGATTAAATTATTAAGAAAGAAAATCTGATCATCCTGACTTGCTACCTGCACTATGGACATTACCTTATCTGATAGATCTCCTTATGAACACAGGGCAGCATAATTGCATTTTAGTTATGTAGTAGATAATCATATCTTCTCCAAAACTGGACCCAACAGAGTACGTACCTGAATGCTCAATGTCAGATTTTTTGTGTCTTTCTTATTTTACAAGATAATTTAAATTACTGATTTACAGGGTTTACAAAGGCCTCCATGGTCTGGTGAAGGACTTACAAAGTTATTTATTAAAATGATAACCACTTTTTCAAATAGCATGCTACTATATTCTGCATTCAAATCACCTTTAAAGTGAAAGTTGTCACCTTAAAAAAAAAAAAGGGAAAATGGTATTGCCAAATAATGCTTTAGCTCTAACATAGTTCATCAGCACCTGTGAAACTCATTTTTTATTGTTTGACAATTCTGGTAAATTCTGCTCAAGTATTAAAAAATCCCCCAGGATGACACAACACTGTATATGAGATGACTTATTCTTAGAGTTGGTATCTGATAATTGAGATTAATTTTGTTCATCCTTTACTATTTGTTAAATGATGCTTGCTCACCTACTATTTAAGCCAGAAAATACAATTCTGCCAAAATAAGCCTGAACTCTCCAGAAGCAACCTTTGAGCCAAATTATAAGAAAACAGAGGCAAATTTATGAAGCTCCTCCCTCAGGGTATCCAGAACACAGCTTGCCTGTGTGCTGCCACAGGATGTCACTGATGTTCCACTTACACGCCACAAACAATTAATAGTGCTCTTGGAACAGAACGTGTGTCGTGACATCGTTAATAAAATCCAGCTTAGTGAGAAACCTAACAGCTAGAGAGGCATCAGCTGGCTAGTTTATAACCAAAAGAGCTGTATGGGGTTTATGTGGCAGGAGTTTGGTGGCAGCGGGGCTAAGGGGTGGATTCTGTGAGAAGCTGCCAGAAGCTTCCCTTTGGAACAGCAGCCAGTTCAAGGTGGACCCACTGCTGGCCAAGGCTGAGGCCATCAGCAGTGGGATAACAGATAAGAAGGGGGAAGCAAGCTGCACAAACGGCACTTTCAGCCAGTGAAGAGAGGAGTAAGAGAGAATATGTGAGAGGAGCAGCCCTGCAGACACTGAGGTCAGTGAACAAGGAGAGGCAGGAGGGATTCCAGGAGCCAGAGCAGAGGTTCCTCTGCAGCCATGGTGAGGCAGCTCTGCCCGTTTGGCCCACGGAGGTTCACACGCTGGAGCAGGAGGATGCCCCAAGGAGGGTGACCCTGTGGGAAGCCTGTGCTGGAGCAGGTTCCTGTGGGACCTGTGGACCCTTGGAGAGAGGAGCACATCCTGGAGAAGGCTTGCTGGCAGGACTTGTGATCCCATGGGGTTACATGCTGGAGCAGCCTGTTCCTGAAGGACTGAACCGTGTGGAAGAGCCCAGTGTTGGAATAATCTGTGGAGAATTGCATCCTGTGGGAAGGGCTCGTGTTTGAGAAGCTTGTACAGGTGACTGTCTCCTGTGGAGCAGCGGAAAAGTGTGAGGAGTCCTTCAGAAAGGAGCAGGGGAGACCATGTGTGATGAACTGACTGCAGTGGCCACCCGCTGTCCCCCTGCACCACTGACAGGGATGAGACAGAGAAAACTGTGAGTGAAGTCAGGCCTTGGCAGAAGAGAAGGCTGGGGGGAAGGTGTTGTTAGATTTGGTTTCTCATTACCCTACTCTGATTTGGTTGGTAATAAATTAACCTTATTTCCTCACGTCAAGTCTCCTTTGCTCATGACGGTAATTGGTAAGTGCCCTTGTCTCAACTCATGAGCCTTTCACTGTATTTTTATTCCCTTGTTCCTTGTATTTTTATTCCCAACTGGAGAGGGGACTGACAGAACAGATTTGGTGGGCATCCTGGCATCCAGCTGTGTTCCAACCCAGCACAAGAGTCAACTCAGTTGCAGAATAATTTAGGGGTTGATTCTGCAGCTGGGGGAAATCTCATTTTACACTGTACCATTACTTTGTTAGCAGCATGTTGCGATATGAGATCCTGATCTACCCTGGTCACTGAATTCTCATTCCCAAAAGCTGCCCATTGGTAAAAGGTAGCTGCTTTTCTGAACCTTACTATTTAAGGCTAAGGGAGAAATCATAAAAAATAGCTATAATATCACAGGCAGAGTAAAAACTGGGCTGTTAGACCCAAAATAAATATTTTAAATAAATAATTCTCTTCATAAATGTGTCAAGGAGTTTGTAACAGTCATATTTTATGGGCTCTGGGCAGTTTCTGATTTTTCTTGACATTTTTATAACTTCTATGGGAAAGAAAGAACATTTTGTCTTTAAGGAAAAGTTCTGACATCTTCATTATCTTAGAAACAAGAAATGAGAAGCTAAGACAGCAGTATGAGAGTCTGTCTTTATTTAAAATTCAAACTTCTTTTCTTCTACTTTGTTCAATTTCCTCTTTCCATTATTACTTTCCTAGATTTTTTTACTGATAAATTTTGAATTAACCATTCAAGACAGCAAAGTCATACTAAAATATAAGTTACTGCACATCATAATGACCTCCTAGCTTTAACTTCACTCAGGGTTTAATGGAGTAATCCAGATGTGCCTACCTTGGATTCCTGCCCTAAAAAACCCTGAAAACCATCACTAATCTTAATAAAATATATTCACCTCTCAAGACTAGGTGCTTATATTAACAATACTGTCTGTGTGGCTTGAGTCATGTTTGCCTGCAAATGTACACAATACAATCTAAGACTATTTTGTTATGATATACACATTAACCTATCCTCAGGTATCTCCAACACTCCACACATCTGTTTTGTTTAGCACTTCAGTGTTGACAAGAAACCATACTAACAGGGATTCTGGTGACATCTACATGGTACAGTAGAAAAATCTTCACTGTTCCTTTTGACCTCAGGCTACCATCAGGAATTAGGAGTTCCTATGGAAGACAGAAGCATATGTCCACAGAAGCAAAGGGCCACTACTCACAACAACTGACTTTGCAAAAGATCATTTTTCATTTTGGGAAAACTCCCTGAAACCTGCTACAGCAGCCAAGACAAAGGGCACAAATCAGATACCAGTCATTGCAGCATCATGCAGCACTGCTGTTTGGTTTTACTGGCTACCTTATCTAACTCTCTTGTTGGGCTGGTAGCTGCTCTGGTGACTGCTGATATTCTCAATCAATTGTTTTATCTGCTTCCATGGTAACAAAGAGCATCCAGGTGCATTAGAGTTAGAATTGTTTCTAAAGCTGACCTCTTGCATGCTCAAACCTTTAGAATCAGATGGGAAAAGTGAACTGAAGAAAACAATCAGAACAATACAAGATTTAAAGTATCTTTCCTTCTGAAAGATGTTTCATGGGATTTTTTCTGTTTCTTTGAATGGTTTGACAGAAATAGCAAAGAAAATGCTGAAAGGGGAAGGTCATACATACCCCCTCTCCCTTCTGTTAGGTAGAAAGAGAATATAATACTGAAAGTTTCTCTCTTACAGAGACTCACTTTTTTTCCTTTTTTAACTGGTTGAAAGGAATTTGGTCTGTGTTCCATATTTGTCTCTCAGAAGCCTTTTGTCATTTACTGAAAAGCATTATTTTCTTCTATGATTTGGCTGTTAAGGAAGAGATCAACTCCTTTTCAATTGCCAGAATTGTTGTATTTGTCAGTCCTTCCTTGCACACGTAAGAGAGAGGCTAAGAGATCCTCTCAGTTAAGGGATTTAATACTTTCACAATTCATTTGGCCTTAACCTACATAATCCGTGCACCTTCCTTTCTAGGTAAGCACAACATATGGAATAATCAAAGTTACAGTTTTCTAAATGCCTTTTCCAAGTCTTACATCACTATCAGTATCTACAGAATAATCTTATTGTGCAGTAGTTCAGTAGATTTCTGTGTTGTACCCAGTGTATTGACAGGGTTACTCAACAAGACAACCAAACAAGAAGTACACACAACTGGGAGACACTTCTGGTATGTGGAGTTAAAAAGAATGGGTACCTGCAACAAGAGTTGAGCCTGGGATACTCCTGACAGGAAATAGGCTTAATTTGGCATGGAAAAGACTCACAAACCAGAATTAGTGTAAAGAAGCTCTTTTCAGGACCCATAAGGAACTGTGTGAGGTTTGTTCAGCTCATGAAACCATTGAAAATCTGCTGGACTGAGGACAAGTATCAACTTGCAAGGGCTCAGTGGGCAGGGAAATGTATCCTCAATCATTTTTTGTTTCATGTCTTACTCAACAGATATTTATTCTTTTGTTTCCCCTTATTATTTATTTTTAAAGCAATGTTTTGGAAACTGGAAACATTTGAGCTTGATCACTAGAAGGAAAATTTCTGAATTGCTACCAGTCACTATTTTGGGAGAATCAAATGAAAGAAATTATATTCTGTTCTTTCATATGCATTTCTTTTACTAACTAAGCCTAGCTATTCAATGTATCTCTGCTCCAGTAGGAGATGGTGAGTACAGTCAGATGTTCACTATATTTTAAGAGGTGTTTTAGAGACTCATACATAATTTACAGACTCATATTTTAATGCCAGAGGAGAGTATTAAAATCATTTCTTGAAGTTCTATAAGTTCTATAAGAATCATCTGGCAACGTGCACCATGCCATTTAAGATCTGACATGGTAGCTTATATTTATCATTGGAGATTAGTATAGAAGCTTAGGTACCACTTCTTAAGACTCATTTCTGTGAGCATCTCTAAATATAATATATTAAAAAAGGTAAAAATTAAACACTATTTTTACTTTCCATTTCTCGAGAGACAGCTTAAAAGGATTTCTCTATAATCTTGCCTCATATTGATGTAAAATGGCAGCCATTATTTATGTTATGATGAAAATTGTCCTTTTTGCTATACTTGGAATCTGCAGTGAAAATACAACTGAACATGGTATCATGAAAAATTTTGAATTTACTTTTCTATTCACAAAGTTCAAAGATTCATACACAATTACTAAAATCTCCTTTATTTTCTGTTGTAGTTAGTCAGATCATTGGAGCTACAGTAATATGGGTTGTGAATGGCATTGCAGTGGAAGAGACCATAAAACCAAATAGAACTAAGCATCCAAAGAGTTTGAGAGATTGCACTCTCTCTCTGATGCCTAAGGTGGTTGTAATCCTTCAGTTAAATTCATCAGTGTTTGAGAAGTTTCATGTCTTTGTGTAATAGTAAAAATTAGGTAAGTTGAAAAACCTATATTACTAAATCAAGAACAAATTTAGGAAAAGTAAAAAATTAATTCCATCTGAGTTATTTTACCAGCTACCACAGGCAACCAAATGACAAAATTTAGTGGCATATTCTTCTGATTTACATAGGAATACTGAGACACTATTCAGGCTCTTTCATTGTAGCTGATGTGCTTTTAAAACTGGAAACAATTTTCCAAAAATAAACTGAAAAGTGTGGCTTATATGTATGAAACTTGGAAGAGTTTTAATCAACAGCTTTTGGGACAAATCCAATTTACTCCCTCATTTTGGGTAAATACACAACGTGGAATTCGCAAATGAAATCAAATGGAAGAGATAGCCCACAATGCAGCTAAATCTGCCTTTTTCTGACAAGTACTTTGTAAGCCTGATCGAGCCATCTCATTTAAATTTTTAACTAAGTCTTTATCCAAAGAAAAATCAAGTTTTCTAAAGGGATGCTTTTCACAGCTTACAAAAAGATAGCTTACAAAAATTGATCCTAGCTTGCAAAAAAGCAACTCCCACTTGATCTTCCCAGAAGTCATTTTTTTGGAAAATGATTTTTTGTGCAGAGCACAAACAAGAAGCAAGTTTACAAGAGATATACTGGCTGGATCTGAAGTTGATAAAAAGAACATTTTATCCAGTGTGACAGTGGCTAGGGAATGAGTTACCATTCCTGTCTTCAGAAAACAGAAACCTGAGAGAAAAACGTTTCATGTTTAACTATAATAACAATAGTTAGACCTTTCCATCCTTCTGCTACTATTAATCTTTGTATTTTATTTCTGTGATGTTCCTTTTGTTTGGTCATGGCCCTTTAGCTGAACATCTATATTATATTTCTGTCATCTCCCACGCATGCAAAGTTCCTCCACAGAGGCACAGATATAAAGAAGGAATATAAAATATTTCTATTAGGAACCTCACCACTTTTCCTTCTCTTTTTCTTGTGCATATGATAGCATAGTATGGTTTCATTACTCCAGCAGTTGCAGGAAACAAAAAATTTTTACCCTCCCTGAGCAATACTGGAAACTTTTAAGGACACAGTGTAGACCTCTGTTCCTTTAAATACTGTCATGTGATGTGGGAGTAAAGGGATAAAGGAGAGAGCTTAGGCAGCTTAGAAGTTATCAACACAACCTCTTGACGTTGCTCAAGCGCACGTTCTTCTAGTGGAGCTGAGTCAGTGGCACAGATTGTGTGAATCCTCCTGCTCTTCTGCTTGGCTCCATCAAGATCCAGTGAGCCAAGGCAAACAGCTCTCCTCTTCCACAGGACATGGTCCAGCTTCTGAGATCATGAGCTCGATTTGAGCACACAGAGCCAGTTTCCCTCATACATATTCCTCAGTCATAAACTTGCAGACAAGAAGGCCACAGGGCCAGTCTTGTTTCTAATCAGGATTTTGACCCAAACTGAGGATGGTTGAGACCCTCTTCCTCAATGGGTCCCCCAGTCACTGCTCAGTGACAGAGCTGCTCCCAGTGACCTGAGGAAAGGAGGACTTGTCCCTGTTCCATGCAACCTGTGCTAGGAACAAATCATGTCTGATAGATATGGCACTCCAGTGGAGTTAGGGCAGTCTCTGTCCTTCTTGGTAAGAAGATACCAAATACAACTAAAAGCCAGTTTATGCTCTACTGAATCTGCTTCTGCAGTTTAATCCAGCAGGGAGTCAATCAACACACAGCTACTCACTCACTCCCCACAGTGCAAGGCAGGAAAGAACTGGGCAAAAAGGTAAAACTTGTGCACTGAGAGAAAGGCGGTGTAGCAGGACAGAAAATGATATGAAAATAGTACAAGTGATGAAAGAATATACAAGGTAAGTGATGCACAACACAATTTCTCACCACCTGCAGACCAATGTCCAGGCAGCCCCCAATCCCTGGCCAATTCTCCCCAGTTCTATAATTCAGAACAATGATATATGATGTAGAATATCCCTTTGGTCAGTGGGGGTCAGCTGTCTTGGCTGTGCCCACTCCCAGCTTCTTGTGTCCCCCACGCTCTCTGCTGACAGGGCAGTGTGAAAAGCTGAAAAATCCTTGACTTAGAGTAAGCACTGCTCAGTGCCAACTAGAACAGCAGTGTGTTATCAACATTATTCTCTTCCTATATCCAAAACACAGTACTGTGCCAGCTACTAGAAAGAAAATAAACTTTATCCCATCTGAAAGCAGGAAACTAGACACTTAGGTAATGTTTGGGTTCCAAAGCATGCAAATCGTCAGTGTAAAAGCCATGCACATTATAAAACCCATGCCTGGGAGAGGAGGGAAGAAGCAAAAGCTTTACCAATAGCATAGCTGCCTATTCCATATCTGTCTGCTCTATATCTTAGTAATATTGCCATTGAGGATAATTCAAAAAAATTAGGTGAAAGAATTTTAATGTTGCAATACAACCTCAAATGACCCTCTAAAAGAATCAGCTTCCACATCCAAACCTTAAAAAACAGGTGGGGAAATGTATGTATTTTCTGCAGAAGAAGGAGAAAATACAAAATTGCGTGCAAGAAGCTTAGCTAAAATGGTCTACTATTTAATATTTGCTTAGCTTCAACCTTTCCTTGAGAATGTCAAAACAATTTTTTCTTGAAATGTTTTTTTCCTCCAAGTGAAGTAACTTGTAATTCTTTCTCTTTTCAGTTCAATGAATTGTAGTTTTTAACTTTCCTAGACTAAAAATTACCCTTTCAGAAACACAAAAGTAAATTAATCCTGACACCTGAACAGGAGTTAACCACATAATCTCCCATAAATAACAAAAGAAATTGTATCACTAAATCTCCTTGCCTCAGAATGAATATTTAATACCAAAGTCAACACTCTAAGTTCCTTGTATTGTGTGAAAGTGTGAAAAGAAAAATCAAGTTGCTATTAATCAGTGTTTTAAAACTAAATTTTCCACTGTATGTACAGAGTAACACTTCAATTTATTTGAATTTATATTGTAGGTTGCAACCATATTAACATCATCATTTCCTAAACTATAGAGAAGAAAGCAGCATAATGTCCTCAGGAGTTGCTACAGTGCATCAGTTTCAGACTGTGCCAGTGTGCTCCATTTTCAATGATTTTTGCATCAACAATTTGGCCCATTCCCCCATCACCATTCAGTGATTTTGAACCATGTCTAGGTGAAAAAATCATTCCATCAGATACCCTAAATGAAACATTATTAAAAAGAACCAGACAAGCAAGCAATGACAACAACCAAAACTCTGGAATTCTGAAGAACATTTCCTTTTTTTTTTCTTATCATTCTGTTAATTTTTATACAGACGGTGCATTAAAATATTCAAAAAGACAAAGCACTGTTTTCTTTAGTAACCTGGCCTTAACTTGCTGAAGAAAAATAGCACTCAGTGGTGAAGGAACATTACTAACAGACAGAGAGGAGACACAGAATTGTTACCAATTTAGCCTGGAAATACTCTGACTTTCAGTAAAATACTTAGGATCTACCTGAAATCTTTAGTATAAGACCTCTTTTATTAAAGTGGTTAGATGCACATGTCTAAGAGACCTGCAAATTAAAGTTATCTTTTTCTACTTTCATGTTATTCTCCAGTCAACATCATATGGAATTTCACCATGATGGCACCATAACACTGTAAGACGTATCATTTTTTCACTCAAAGCAAAACAATTAAACTTAAATCAGACAGAATACTTTCCCGTGCAAAGCAGTGCCTAAAATAGGAAAAAAAAAACCCTAAAAAAATTCTCTTTAAGACACATATTTCAGAATGTATTAATCCCATAAGCAAACACAGATTAGATTCCTTTTGATAATTTACAACTCACAAGAGACTAATATTGAATTTTCAAGAGAATGAAAGTAACAATCTTTAAAAATAAATCAGTGATAATGCTGTATCCTCAAATCCTTTGCTATCCAAAAATAGCAAAAGCAGTAATTTAAAAATCGCTGTTCAAACCTATTCAAATGCTCAGCCATACTTTCCTGGCTTTTTTTTTTTCCTGTGTAAAAAATCAGTTTATTTATAACGTGTCTCAGAAGGTTCTCATCTAGTGTGAAACTACTTTCATTGCAAGTGCACAGAACCCACATTTCACTTGGAAAGTGATTCATGCAGCTCTTCAAAATCAGGTAGTGATTTTTTGGTGTTGACAAGGGCTCCCTCTAGTGATATTGCACTGAATTTGGATTAACTCTGAGGCGTTAGACTGGACCATAATTTTACAAGTGAAAATACTTCAGTAAGCGGTTAGGGAATGTCAAGTGGATTGTGTCCTGGAAGCTGGAGATGTGTACAATTGTCCTAACTATTCAAAAAATGCAGAGAACCTGGAAGCTGGGAAGAAAAATACAAGCAATGACATGACTATTCACATAAATATGGAGGTTTACAAGAATTGAGAAGAGTCATATACCTTTATTAAATAATTATCTAATATAAATAAAAATCCAATCATTCAAGCCAGAGGATTGTAAAGTAAAACAGCCTCCTGTCAATAACATGAATGTTTTAATGAATAGATAAGATTTTTGTTATGAAGGTTTATTAATGAGAGTATCTTTGTTTGCAATTTTTTTCCAAAGTGCTTATGTATGCACAGAGCTCTTAAACAACTGTTTATATTTCAATTCCATTCTCTTTCCAGGCATTTACCAAATTTTTTTCTACTAAGTTTTCAATAAATACATCCTTTAATTAATATCAAATTGCCTCTTTCCCTTTTAAAAATAATTAAAATGTCATTCTCTGATTTCACCAAATAAAAAAATACCACCATATTTGTCTAAGTTAATTTAATTCCCTAAGTGAAGATCATGGAAAACAAAATCAGTGGTGTCTGTGGGCATTAGGAAAATAAAGACTCCTGAAAAAACACTTCTAGTATTACATACTTTATCCTCTTGGAGGTCAAAACCAAGGAACAAAACGAGATCCCTAGTAGATATATGCAAAACCAAATTTTACCCACTGTCTGAAATGTAAACTAATTGAAAATGGAAATTACATACTGCAGGCAGAAGGTTACTTGAATACACACTGCCCTTTCAGCTGATTAGAGCCTGTCAGTACTGTAGGGATGTAAGGTTTATTATCCCTTTCAATTTTGGTTTGGTCATTTGCAATTATAGGTACTGCATATGATATAAACTCCAAGGTATTAGCATAAAAGTCAAACTGAAAAGATGCATACAGACAGCTCAGAGTAACTTGAATGAACCAGTCAGTGTCAAGAAGCTTTGCCATAGTTTGTGCCTAAAATAACACCTAAATCTAATAGCTGCTGTATGAAAAGTAGGTGTTCTTACATTGTGTCATTAATGATTTACCTCCCTCAAATGAGCTAACATTGGGACTTTGATGTCTTCAAGGAAAGGAATGGCTTTCATCAGATCCAGATAGTTATTTCTCACAACAGAAATATGAAGGTGTTTATTCCTCCATATATATCTTACTACCACTCCTTCTTGTCGCTTATTTGGTATCATTTTCTATAAGAGCTAAAAATTTATGACTGCACACAGAATTATCTGTAAACTGGGTCAAATGAAAACAGATTTTTCTAAAAAATGCCTTGGAAGTGTACTTGGCTGTAGTAATCTTTCCATAAAAACATCACCAGCTATGTATTTTTGTACAAGGTGTGTAGGATTTGCTCAGTCAGATACAAAAGAAGGCAACCACCTCCAAACAAATTTGCCATCTGAGATTCAGCAACAGAGCTAAAACTGAAGCCAATCTAAAGCCCCAGCTATCTCAATCGAGTTTCTTATGGCTGCAAAGTTTCAGTCAGGAAGTCCTTGGACAAGCATTTTGGTCACAACAGGCTATTTGCAATTTAAAGAGGTAAGAATGGGAAACTGGAACATGAAAATGATTAGTGCTGCTTCTGTTTTTACTTCACTGATTTCAATGTGCACAGTAACCTCGGGATGCTGAGTTTAGGAAGGAGCCCAAATTGATAGGCTGTCCCAAACTCCTTAAAAACAAATACCATATATTTGTATTGAAATTCCTTAGACTGATATAGGAGGGAACTTTTAAAACATTCAGTTGGGGCAAATGACAGACTGACTTCCTTTTGACATACCTTTATATATATATATTGAAATATATATAAAAACACAAGACTGAGTCATACCAAGAATTACAGACTTTTTTTAACATTCTGAGAAAACTATATGTTTATGTCAGCTATTATTTTACCTATTGTTCCTAGGATAATGGCAATAAATGAAGGAGAATAGACAATCCAGCATGTTAATTCACATCCTTGTATATATGTATGAGCACCCAGAGAACAGATAAATCATGATGTCCCCTTCATAATCATTTATCAGCAAAATACCACCATTAAAAGTCAGAAAGGTGAAAGCTACTGGATCCAGTTGGTACAAGGCAAAGAAAGTTTCTAAAAATTCTCCTTTAAGCTTTTACAGAACTGTAGCTAGTTATAAGATATCAAAGTGTTGATATGTATAACAGTGTTTTATAAAAGGAGGGATTCAGCTGAAGAAGTACATGTGGGACTGTAAGATCAATCAGCACGCATACACCACTACTGCTATTCAAATAAAGGAAGCAGATATGTTATTTCCACTGCCTCTTGACAGAACAGAAGGATTCAGTACTGCCCATATCCGGCTACTTTACGTCTTCTCCACACCCCTGAGATAAGCAGATGAGTCAAACTGAACCTCAGTCATTTGCCTCTAATTCTAAAGAAAATTCACCTTTCAGGCTTTTCTTTCTACCTCATCATTTTAGCAATACCATGAACTTGAAAGCTGACACAATCTTCTTATTCACTCAAATATTCTTTTTATGTACTACACACACATCACTTGCATTGCATATGGATATGCTTGTGGATATGCAAATGTATCTGTAAATGTGTATTCCAAGTGGTTAAATACTTGCAGAGTTCTCCATGTGTTCTCAGTTCCATATCTTAGTGAGACAAAATCAAATTCTAGGCAACTGTGAGAAAACAGAGAAGGGAAAAAAGGAACCCAAGAGAAACTTGCTGTTGCCAAGTTCTAACATCATTTTAGCTGTGGCTTTAAACAGGAAACCACTGTGCAGAAAGATGTGCTGCACAAATAAATAATCTGGCCATGGAAAATTAAACATAATCTTTCTCGTCATGTAAGTAGAGAGGCAGTCACCTGGTTTGGCAAAGTAAAGATTATCTGTTGATAGTACAGGCCATAAAACTTCATCTACATATGAGTTAAGTTGAAAAAAAATTAATTACTGGAAAGTGAGTCATACTTCCCATAAAGTGATGAATACCACCTCTTATTATAGATTTACAGAATCACCATGGTTGGAAAAGACCTCCAAGATCATCAAGTCCAGCCTTTACCAAACACCACCATGGCTACTAAACCATGTAATGAAGTGCCACATCCACCCGTAGTTTTGAGCACTTCCAGAGATGATGACTCCACCATTCCCTAGAGAGCTTCTTTCAGTACTGAGTCACTGTTCCAGGGAAAGGAATTTTCCCAATAACCAAGTTGAACTTTGGTGCAATTGAGGCCATTTCCCCTTGCCCTACTGCTAGATGCCTGGGAGACGAGGTCAAGTGCCCAACCTCATTTCATACAACTTAAGCTACAAGTGTCCTACATTGCAAAATGAGGTATTAATTCTATACTATTTAACTTTTCTATCAAAAGGGTGGAGTAATTAGCAGTGACTTAGAATGGAAAATGTAGTAGTTCCCCTTTATGGCTTCTCATCTCTCACAAGATAGGATATGAGTACTTTCTGATATGGCCTCAGTTCTCTCTCTATGTATATATAAAAGAGAGAAAGGATCCAACACCTAGGATCTTGAAGGGAATTCAGAAAGCTGTCCTTATGCAATTGCAAAATTTTCAGTTTAGTCTCTCTACTGAATTCCAAGAGATCATGTATACTACCCTAAAGCTTATCACTTTTTGTGCAAGGAACAACCTAGAATCACCTATTTAATATAAATTTGCTAAAGAGAAATGTGCAAGAATATGTCTACGAAGAAATGAAACAAACCAAAGCCCTAGCCAGGCTCTGCTGCACATGCAATTCAGCTCTAGTCAAGGTCAGGGAAGAGGATGAGCAACAGTCCTGCTGTTCAATGGAAAGCACATTACTAATGTAGTGTGATAAGGATGATACATACACCCTACAAAAAGCCTAAAGTGACCTAAAAGCATTTTAAACACTTTTTTCTTTGTAAGTTCAGATGCTAAATGAAGACAAAATGTTGTATTTTAATTAGCATTTTGATGAACATTTTGAATCCCTTCTTTCCTGATAGTTCACTTCATCTGAAGTTATTTTGCTAAATACTAAGATATTTGTATATCCTTGTTGCTAGTGCCAAAAAAAAAAAAAAAAAGGAAGGGGGGGGCATGGAGGGGGAACTTCGACCAATTAAGCCTAGTTAAGTTTGAAAAGCAGAGTTTCTGTCTGCTACTTTGTTTATAGTATTTTAAAGGAAAGAATACTTGATATACATAGTTTTTGAAATACCATAAGTATAAGTCCATAAGAATTCAATATAACTGCACACAAAGTACCAGTCCCACTGTTCACTTTGGTTGAAACATATATTATTACAATATTGCAATTTTATTTGTTACAGAGGACAAAGAATCCCTTCTCTTCCCCCTGCATATGTATTTGTTGCAGAGCTTGGCAGACTGATTCTTTCTGGAGTAAAAATCAGCTGAACATCCCAGGCTACAATGACAGTCTCAGTTTGGCGCTGGTTTACCACAAGGTGCTCTGGAAAGAAATGCTCAGGGATGGGCTGCACCCTCCTGGCCTGTAGAGCTGACCCATCCTCTAAGTGTACAAGCCCCTCCCAAATTTTTATGTAATGTGTGACTGCCACTGGGATATAGAAAATTCTATTTTGACAAATCTTTTCTTTAAAATGGCTTAAACCCCAACAAGCCTATCTTGGTTAAATGAAAGCCCTTCTCCTACTCCATAAATTTTGCTACATGTTCACATTTCACACTAAAGTGTCTTTCCTTTGTATTAGAATATGTATCAATTATTTATCATTATATTCTTGCACAGAAAATGTCTTCAGCATTATGAAAGAAATTATAAGGAAGTGCTTAGCACTACATGTACACCTGTCGTATGAGCCAGAACAAAAGTAACCATGTTATTCATTGAACTCATCTGCATTCTGACCTATGTGGATTTCAAGCTGTTATTAACAAAAAATAATAAAAGCAATCACTCATATTTAGAATTGTTCCTGTAAATCAGCAGCATTAGGTTCAGTTTTACAAACAAAATTTCATTCTACTGCTGTTATGAAGTCATCAATATCACAGAAATAAATAAAAATACAGCAGGATCTTTCACTGTTTAATCTGTGCTAATTCCTTAGGTGGGTAAAAACATGGAACATGAGGATAACAAAGTTAAAGTCACACGGGTTCATTTAGTATTGAAGACATTGGCCATAACATCTGGAAAACAAAAAACCCAAACAAACCAACCAAAACAACAGCAACAAAAAAGAAATGCCAAACACCAAAAGAAACACCAAACCAAAAGAAAAACAACAAACCAACTCAACAAAAAACCCACAGAAGTGTAGCTAGAAAAGGCTACTGGCAATTTCTAAAAATAGAAAATGCCCCTGAACTGAACACAGTCTAGCTGCAGACATGGGTAAGAAAAGGGCAGACTTAGAGCAATGTCAACATATTTTGTAACAGCATTACAACTATACAATTTTTTTTATTATTATTATTATCATTGAGCAAGAGCTATTTTATGTTCCTTGCTGACTCACTAGCATTGTTGGCTCACTTCTTTACTTAGATAACAAAGAAGGATGTATGCTCTCAGTCAAGCTTTCCCCAGTCATTAACCATAGGAGCAGCAAGGCCTAGGGAGAAAGCCAAATTTATCTCTATAATATCATTTTAACATAATTTTTAATAAAGATCCTATGAAGTAAATAAATGTCTTATTTTACATGGGACTGGTCATTTTTTTTGTATACCATATCACAGTTACACCTTATTGAATTTCTCAGAACTAACATACCTAAGTTATGCCTAGATAAGATTAAAACACAAGGAAACAAAATGAGTAGATTAAACAAATGACACTCTAGAACATAACCACTATGAACTTAGGACATACTGAGGTAACTAGGAAGTTACAGATATGTAAGTCCAAAGACTGTGTTCTCTTTGATACATACACTTTATGCATGTTGTCATTTATTCATTTGGCAACTTTTTTCTATTGGTACTTCTCTGGCTGTTTCTTCCACAGCCCTTCTATTACCTTTGTCATGGTATCCCATTTATTGTTTTTCTATTTCAGTTCACTCTTGAGCTAATGAGAAGGCACACACCTATGCAGCATAAATAGATAACAAGTTTTAAATAAACCATCTCCTTTATTTCCACAGCCCGTTGTCACGGTGCTGTGTTTCGAGATCTCAGGGTCTCCACGCACGGCCAGCCCGGGCACCGTGACAAGGGACGAGGACCAGTTCGTGCGCCGTGCGCCGATAGATACTGGTTCCTGTGGGTTCTTTGTTTGAAGAGATCCTTCAGCAGCGATATTAAAGTGACGAACAGAGGCAGGACGGTGGCAGCAAGGAGGTTTATTGTGCTCGCAGGCGAGGTGTGGCTGCGCCTCGTCTGCTCCAGCACCTGCCCCGAGGGGCGGTTCTGCGCAGGATTTCATCCAGATGGGTACGAGGGAGGGGTAAGGGCACAACAACCAATAAAGGGGATTCCAGGGACCCTTACACAGGCGCGATATTTAACTTTATTATTTAACTATATTTAACTTTACCAACCAGGGAGTGGGGAGAGATACAAAAACGCGCGGGTTTCGTGACTGACAGCTAACAGACAGTCACGTAACTTGCCGCAGGTGTACACGTGGGGGAGAGGGAACAAAGGAACAATATAACAAACTTAATAAACATAATTTTACACAATGCCACAGCCCGTGACTGATCAGGTTGTAATTCACTGCAGAAGCTGCTGGTCAAGTCCTCCAGCAGCTTTAAGTTAGCAAATGATGCTAATTTACAACAGCCAGGACAGGTGACCCCAGCTGACCAAAGGGACACTCCCACACCATGTGACATCATGCTCAGTGTATAAAGTATATAAAGTATATAAAGTATATAAAGTATATAAAGTATATAAAGTATATAAAGTATATAAAGTATATAAAGTATATAAAGAAGGGGGAAGGAGAGGATATTTGGAGTGACGGTGTTTGTCTGCCCAAGTAACCCTTATGTGTGATGGGGCCCTGTTGTCCTGG
Source organism: Cisticola juncidis (assembly GCA_013400215.1). Classification (NCBI taxonomy): domain Eukaryota; kingdom Metazoa; phylum Chordata; class Aves; order Passeriformes; family Cisticolidae; genus Cisticola; species Cisticola juncidis. The sequence goes on along the minus strand of VXBR01008341.1, from coordinate 219,907 downwards.
ATGACTGAACACCTGCATGCCCATGGGTAGCAGTGAATTAATTCCTTGATTTGCTTTACTTCTGTGCGCAGCTTCTGTTTTCCCTGTTAAACTGTCTTAATCTCAGTCCATGAGTTTTCTACCTTTTACCTTTCTGGCTCTCTTCCCAGTCTTACTGGTGGTGGAGTGAGCAAGCAACTGCTTGGGGCTTGGCTGCTGGCTGGGGTTAAACCACAGCAGACTGATATTTAACTATTTAATGATGTATCGGTAAAATATTCAGTTATATAATTGAATGTACTACACGCATGCTCAGAGACACGAAATCAGTTTTGCTTAATGAAATTGCAGGTTATTATACAAAAATCTTCTCATCAACAGTAGCATGATTTCAGGAAACAGGCCTCTTTTTTAACTGCACAGAAATTTCTTTCTATCAGTTAAGCAGAGGGTGAAAGATTCAGCAACTTTATTGTGACAAGGGAAGTGGAAGGATTTAACTCTTCTTATAGGAAAAGCTGTAATTTTGAATTCACATCTAACTTCAGGCAGATATATAAATATCTGTTGCAAAGAGCAAGAAAGCACAAATTCAGTCAATCAAAGATTTTTCAATGTATACACAGGTGTATGTTTTCCTCTGACTGGAACAGGTAATCCTTAGTTTATTTACTAAAATGGGGCACCTGATCCATCATATAGACAAATAAGTTCAGATGTATGTAACTATCTTTTCACTCCTAGAAATCATAGAGATTTATAATAGTTACTAATGAAATATTTGTTGCAAAAGTGATCCAGCAAATGATACACTGGATGTGACAATGTTCAAATCATGTCCACATTCTCCTAATTTAAGACTGGTTCTATTTTTTGTATTCTATTTTTATGTATTGACATGGGTTTCATAAGCGTCATTCCTTTGCCTGTTGTGGAAATATTTATGCTTGGATCACAATACAAAAGATCAGAAATAGCAATGTTAAAATATTTTATATTTTTAAATAATAGAATAATCAGAATATTTAAAAATATAGGACAGAGTCCCTTTTAATTAATGTGTAGCTAATGCAATTCAAGGTGGATGATGCTTTAGTTTGTATAAATGGTGTTTGTGTTTTTCAAACCAAGACTCAACAGGAAAAATCTCACAAATTGATCAGAAAATTCCTTCAAAATGATTGTTTTTCAATCATATAAGTTCCACCTGTACATGTTTGTTTTTTGCTGAGACAGTGATATCATTCTAATTATTACTGCTTATATCAATATAGACCTGAATTTCAAAGTCCTTGCTGTTACATTTTCTGAGCTGGCTTTCTTTCCTACCCTTCTTAGTCTTGTTTACAATCATGTTACACTAGGGCTTAAAATACAACACAATTTACAAGGTGCAAACTTCAGTCTTGTCTGCCCCAAAGGCATTGCTACAACTTCTGTGCCTTCTGTTTGCTTTCACATGCCAGCATCCTGTAGGCAGGTACAGGAGAAACACGGGAGAAACACGTGTTGAGCTCTGCCTCCCCTGTCACTTTCACCACCCTCTGGTCTGATGTGGACTGTACCTGCTGAGAGCAAAGGAGCGGATGAAAAGCATCAGGGAATCACCTTACCTTACATCCTTCCACAGCTTCGGGTGGTTTACTCGGTCTGTTTCATAGAGCTGGAACGCTTTTGAAGAAAATCCAATGGAACATATACACAAATCGCTGGCAATCAGTAAGTGCCAGCTTCTCTTTACTTACTTCAAGCTGTTGTCTTTGTTTCTCTCTTTTTTTTCTTTTTTCTTTTTGTTTTTTCCACAAAACTTCATATAAATGTATTGGACTCCTTGGTTTTAAGATTTGTAGGAGAGTGCTTTTTAGAGCTAAATCCTACGGGCAACTGAACACTTTGAACTTCTATTGATTTCAGAATTGCTGGACTATTGACTGGAATTTGATTAGCAATTTGGTGGTAATGTTCAGGCTTTCTCCCATACATTTTAAACTTTCCACTACACAGAAGGCAGGGTTTTTTATATTCTAGCAGTTTTTCTGTTAAGAAAAATCTGTACTTTCCTACGGATCATTATAGATAACTTTTGTTTCAATAAGTGGATTTTTATTACTCTTTCAGAGTCCAGTAATGTTTCTTCTGTTAAATGCATTGCATACAAAACCATATAAAATCAATATATCATATAGATGTATCTGCACATACAGTTAAGTGCTGCTTTGCTTCAAAAACTGCTCTGTGTCCCCCAGAGCACTCGCGCATTCTGAGTCCTCGGTAGAAAGAGTTTGAGCTTACATTCTTGTATGAGCCAGCAGCATTGTTTCCCTCTTAACCACCGAAGTTACTTAACCAGTTTGACCAGGATCTAGTATCCTCCTGAGTAAAGACTTAACTGCTCTATTGAGAGCAGTCCCTTCCCACAGCCACTCAGATGAGTAAACGTTTGCACTTTTTCCTAGGCGAAGCAGTAGCAGTTCATGGAGCTGCCCTTCACAAACCTTGAAGTAGCTTTCATCTTGCTGGCTTTTGTCATTTTCACCTTGTTTACCCTGGCTTCTATCTACAGTGACTCCCGTGACAACAAAGAAGGTAATGACCTGAAATAAATGTAGTACTTTACAGGTTTTGCTAATACTCTAATTACATGTTTTGCGATTTATCTAGCCAGTGCCTGACGCCAGCTTTAGGAATGCCATACGAAGGGAGAGTAATTGGTTAAGGCATCAGTAAAAGTCCCTAGCACAAAAATGGCATAAGGTGTGAGAAGGAGACCTTTTAGAGCTGGATCTGCCCACTCGGAGGGAGCTGTGCCACACAGCTGAGATCAGCGCTGTGAGCAGCCTGTGTTCTCAGCAGGGCAGAATTTTCTCCTGGCAGCAGTTCTGCGTCATGGTCTGAGGAGTTACGAAGTGCTTAAGCTGGCAAAACTGAGGATGTTCTTATAAGCAAGGTAAATGTTTCATTGTTCAATGTTGGTCAATGTTCATCAGGCTGAAGCCAAGAATTTGCCTTCTAAGAGTGTGAAAATGCCATTAAGAGCACGAATGGGTGCCTTTCTCCTATTCAAAAGATTTTGAAATCTGGAAAAAAACCCAACCAGATCCTCTCCTAGTTCTAAAAGGGAGATTTAACATAACCTTACACCATCAGCAGAGAATTCCCTTGTTACAGGGGAAGTGCTGTTGCAGCCACCTTCGTGCCATCTGATCTCTTGCTGGCAGGAGTGTCATCCAGGCTGCTGGAATGGAGTAGGAGCAGGGAGCTCTGGCCATCTCTACCAACAAAGGAGTTCATCTCTTCTTCTCAGCCTCCCATGGGATCACTCTTACCCAGGCTAAGCTTCCTCAAACTGGAGAAACGGGGGAGGAAAGGAGGTAGGGAGAAAGAGACTGAAATAAACTCCTGAGGCGCACAGCAATACAGCTGTTCTTTTCTGCCATCTGACAGAAACTAATCCTGTGTTACTTTGGTTTCTATCTAAAATAAGATATTTATTTTATGGACATTTTATGAGCCATCCTAATGGAGTGCTCTTAATGTATGTCTCATACTGTAAAACTCTGGCCTGCCTAATAATTTGTGAAACAATAGCTAATGGCATGAAAGGTAAAGAAGTATCACAGTGTTTGCCGCTTGCATGTCAGGTTTCTTTCATGTTCTTCTGCTCCCTCAGATTTTACATCATTTCTACACAGAAGGGGAAAGTGCCTGAAAACAGTGCACATTTGTGTGGGTAAAGTGTGGTTGCCATGAGAGCTGACCTCATTCAGGCAGTGTGGACACCAGCAGTTTTTCCTGGGAGAAGTCTGTTGTACTGGCATGTCAAGAACAGCCATTCCTCATGCCCTGAGGAGGAAGAGGGAAGCATAAAGTGTGCAGTCCTCATGGCCACCAACAAATTTTGCATATGCAGGAACTTGAAAATGAGACCCTGTTTCACTGGTTTGTAACTGAGATGTATCTTATGAGATCAAAAAGGAAAGTTAATAGAATCCTACTGATTTTAAACTTATGCCTGCCACCGTGCAAAGACAAGGTTATGTCCCCTTCCTTGCCCCCATCTTGCTGAATAACTCACAATAGATCTATAGAGTGACTACTTCTAACAGCATCTCCTTAGTGTCAAAACGGCATGAGAACTTCTCACCTGGCCTGCCTATATCACCACAACCACACTTCCAGTTTGCAAAGAGAAAGCTAAATCTCCTGCTGAGCACTATGTGAGAGCAGAATCTTGATTTAAGAGCTCATAGTTGCCAAATATTCAAAAACCTCCGTGTGCCCTCAGCAGGCCTAGTCCCTATATTGTTAACTGGAACTATGTTCAAAGAACTTTGTATGCAATGATTTAGGACAGAACTGTTGTAAAAACAAATAATGCTTACTATTCCAGCTAAATAACCCCTGAATTCAGGCAATGTCCTTCTGCAATAACAGAGCTTTGTAACCATGTTTATGCCTTTCTCCTTCAAGATTTTTTTAAAAATCTGCATTTAGAGGAAGGACAAGCAAGCAGGGAATCTATAAAAAGCCTGCTGCTTAAGTTGCAGTAGCAACAGGAGAATGAAAACCATAGGCACTCTTTGCACTAAGGTTGACAGATGTCTGGTTAGAAAAGCTAAATGAAACATGTTTCAGTGAGGTGCTGTCCTTCACCAGTCTTTTGGCACACTCATACAGCACTGGGCCAGTACATTCTGCTCACAGCTGGAAGGATTTCCCTCTTGCATGTTATCTGAACAGAAAAGGAGGACTACAGGAGGATTCTAATTTATATTCCAGTTATTTCATTTCAGTTATTTAAGAGGAAATAGTTGTACCTTTTTGTGGGAATATGACTGTTCTATTTTCTTTTGTGGCCAGGATGTTTGCACATCATTTGCTTTTCCCACAACACATAACACAGCATGTACTTTTCAGATATTTATTTAGATCAAGGAAATGAGAAATTGAAATATTATCTTTTATTTCTCAAGCTTCTAAGGCAAGTTTTGAAGGAAATAGTTCCAAAACAAAAATCTCACAACATATTACTATATTTTATCATGGTATTGTATAGCAGAGGATACAGTGCAAATCAGTTGTTCCTGTTCAAAAGCCAGTGCTCAGATTTGCCACTTCAATGGAGGAAAGGGACTGAGAGAGAGCAATGTGCATGACCAAGTGTAGAAAACTAGACATATCAAATAGAGTAATCAGGAAGTTAGAAGAAATATGCTTAGCTTCTATTAAAAGATAAAAGTTTTCCTCCATCAGAAAAATGAGAGTATGGTCTGTAAGATTACTCTAGCTTTGAGTAAATGCAGTAATTCATGCAAATGTAAAGAATGTCATCCTTCACCAGTCCATATCTACCTGAAGAAGAGAAGCAGAATATTTGGAATAATGTTCATTGTTCAGGGAAGAAAAATAAGAAATCTGAGACCATTTATTCATTAACTGAGGTGAAAGTAAGAGAAACTCCTGGTAACACGACAATCAAGATGCATGAGGAAGAGTACGAACAAGTAGAAGAACACTACTGAAAAATGCAGAAGTGTTTCACTAGATTTGTCATAAGGAAACTTAACTCTGAAAACTAAATTTAAAATAAGGCATGTATCATTATGCATAATAGTAGCTACTGGAAGTAGTACAGAAGCCTAAGGAAAGCCTAAATGTAAAATCAAGAATATACTCATTGCCTGTGTTATAAAGCCTTTTTTGCTGGCATGACATGTTCTTTACAGTTAGATGCCAGCAGGCTAGCATCTGGAAAATTTGGAAATCTGTAGTGGTGTGATGTTCTGATGGAGGCTGCAGCACATGTTTCCTGCTGCCTTTTTAGAAGAGGCTAAACCCACTGTCACAAATTCTATGGAACATAATTCTCCTGCCCCAGTGCCACTGTAGCTCTTTTATATAAGAAAAACTGTGAGGAAGCAGCCTTCTAATTTTGTAGGATTCCTTCTTATGTGTAACAGGTAAGCCTTGACTTTAATTCTTTTCCCTATTTGACCAGTATCCCTGTCAGGAACCAAACAACAGCTCCTTGAGGCAAAGTGCAATGTGCTTCATAGAGTTTTGTTATAAAGGATATAAAAGTTGACAGATTTATTGTAAAAACATAAAAGAGAGCGAGATTTTAAGAACTTGTGATGCATTTGCTGCCAAGAACAGACAATCGTTAGAGCAACAATTCCAAGCAGAGTCTATGCAATAAATCTCCCACTGGAGGGAGATGTCTAGTCACCGTAAGCCACTAGCTCTGCTACTTGGAGAAGAATTATCTTGCAAAGACCAGAAGCAACACCTGAATCCCTGGGAGCTTTGCTTTCAGCAGTGTCTGCTAGAATTGAAATCTCAAGATTTCTGAAAATTAAAATACCTGTTTTGCCATTCACATCTCCATTGTGTGACAAGCTATTCCAAACACAGGTGCATGCAAGGGAGTTCTCCTATTTACTTAGCAGATTTTTGCCTCAGGGAATTTTGATTTCATGTCCACTAACTGAATTTCAGTGGAAGAAATTTACTGTTTTGCTCCACTTACACAGCATAATCTAAATGGTAAGGCAGCAAGGAAGATATTCAGAAAATTTATTCCTTCTTACCAATATCCTTAAAAAAAATGGAAATAAAGGAAGAATTGCCTACATTAAACTAGTATTTTAAAAATTTATTTACATTAAAATTACTTTTTTTTTTCCATGTTTAAGAATAGTGATCCTAAAAACTGAGGTGTCTGAGTTGATCACTTGGAAGCTTCACTTGTAATGATTTGAGTACTGACATACTGTGCAGTGACAAGTATAAACAATAAGTGCACTCAAGAACTTGCATCCCCTGATGTTTAAGATACTTCAAATATTTTTAGTATGTTGTATGTAAGGAAAGTTTAATATTTCCTTAATTTCTCTAAAGATAATTTCATTTGTTTACAAACTGCTGGTAAGCCTCATGAGGCAATAGAATCATATAGAATACTGCAAGCACACAAGTCTGCAGACAAAGCATCTTCTATTTTTTTTTTTAATAAAAGTGAGGCCTCAAGCAAGTTTAGTGATCACACATTTACAAAGAATAGTTTATGTCTAGAAAAATGACATCAGCTAAAACCTTCAACATCCAGCTAAAGGGAGCAATAAATGCTGTACATCAGCCACTATTTCACAGAATGAAATGGGTATGGGCCAAGTCCTGAGCACTGCAAGAAATAAAGAGAGTAACTATTTTTTTGCTTCTAGTCAATAAATCTGATTACACTGGAGAACAAAATAACATACTAAAGGAAATAAGTAATCACATAACACAATTTTTTGTGACTGATTACTAGGAATTCCTGAATAATTTTGAATAAAAGCTTTGCATGATGTAATAAAGTCTTCTACACGTTTTCATCCCAGCTGAATCAATTTTCCCCTGTACATTACCTACAATTTCAGGTAGTAAGAGCCTTGGCTATTCACACATTCTTATTAGGGAAAATTAAAGCACGTAACAACTGTGCTAGATCTGCAGGAGGGAACCTGGAGAATTAATGTTTAACCTTCCCTTAGTCATAAAGGGACACTCTTCACCATCTTGGGGCAATCCTTAGTGACCTGCATTGATTTGATACTTTAGTATCAGTTTCATTCCATGAGAAGGGGCAATAGCACAATTCACATGTGTGATGCATTCTGTTCCAGAGGTCAGTATTTTCAAACTCGAAACCTGCAAAATAGTCAAGTTTAGGCTCTTTAGTCTGAGGCCTTTTGTTACCCCATTGGCATAATTAATACTATTAAAGACAGTGAGATTACACAGTCACTCAATGATTTTTTTGTCTGCTGCCTAACCGTTCTCAGGTTGCTTTCACATCTTATTAAAGATTGTGTCATTGCTTAGAAAAGTGTAATTGGTATTTTTCAGATTTGATACAATCAGCACTTTCCTTTAACACCTATGTTCCTCCTGTCATTAGTGTCTGATCTTGCTCTGTGTGAAAACTCTTTAAAATATTTTGAGTATCTCTCTAATAAGAGGTCAAAAGTCTACTTGTATTGTAAACTATTCAGAGGTATCCTACCTACTTAAGTGAGATTACAGTAAAATTTCAGTTATTTTGATGAAAGATGATTTTGAATTTATGTTCCTTGTTTTAAAATCAGTCATAAACATGAGCTCCTTACCATCATGTTTGATACTGTAGAGAAAAAAGAAAGGTATTTTTCAATAACTGTTTTAAACTCTGCTGCTTTTTGCACTGCATTATGGACTTCAGAAGTATTAATTGTGTGTAACAGCAGATATTTTAATCATGGTTTTTAAACAGAATGAAATCATCATAACATTTAAGACCCCTCAGTATATGCCATATGTTCCTTTTACTGCTTATAGTACTTAGAAATGAGGTTTACAGTGGGAAAGACTCACTTGGGCTTCAGAATCAGGATCCATTCAGAAACATGTTTATGTCTGACCACAGTCTCAACATATGTCATGAAACAATATTATCAGCACCAAGGAAGTGGCTATGACATCCTTAGATATATGAGAGATTGGAGGTACATTCCAGCTTTTCCTCATTTTTTGCTTTATAATTTAAAGATTACTTATGAATTTCCCTTTGAAGTAGTTTTCAAAAAGCCTGAGATGCATTTTACACTTTCTCAAGTTGAGAGACAACTTGTGTTGATCTGAATGTCCCTTTCACAAATCAATAATAAAACTGTGTTTCATGCTTAAAAAACCAACTTTTAGCCCTAAAGCCAAAATAGCAAATGTGTACTTAAAACCAGTGTTACAACTAATAGAAAATCAATGCAAGAAGGGGACATTCCAAAATTTAAGTAACCCAAATATTCAGCTCTTTGAAGACACTGAAAGTTGGAGATGATGTTATAATTTTGTTCCAAATTTAATCATTTAAAGTGAAGTATTTAAATATGGTAGAGAATTAAATCATGTGGGAAGATATTTATATTTCATATTCTTCTCTGTATTACATATATTTGCACATATATAAATTTCTCCCAAGAGTCATGGAGGTTTGGGGAAAAGAATATAGCTTATAGCAGAATTTTCAGATATATGACTAAACCAGACTATCATTGCATAATGAAAATGTAGGGCCTTTTATTCTGATTTTAAAAAGTCTGTATAAGGCCACCTATGGTATAGAGATTTAGTAACAGTAACACCTTGGCTGGATGGAACTGCAGGAAATGCTGAAACAGGACCATCTGTATGGCAACACAGACATGGCCTTAGAGGTGAAAACTTGCAGGTAATTGCTGAATAATTAAATAAAAGAATGTATTTAATCTGAAATAATTATAGAGACTCCTTTGTCTGAAGGTAATTTATAAACAATTCTAGGTGCTAGGAGTGTGAAAGTACTCAGTGGTCTAGAGACCAGAAAAGGAAGAGGTGGATGAAAGAGAAAATTCTGTAATTTGGCCAGCAAGAAGAAAACCCCATAGCAACAAGTGCATTTCCTCCCTTCCTACCGTTCACTCATGAAGACCAGGGAGATGCTTTCATGCATAAACCTCATCTGCTACTGTTCCATCTAGTGCAGATTGAATCCATGATTTCAACTCAAAAAGGGCATGAGGAGTGGACCATGAGATGCCGTGTGCTGATCAGAGTGAAACTGAGGTATTCAGAGACAATAGTATCAACATCAAATACCAAATTCAAGGGGTCTAGGTCCTTATGAGCAAGATAGGTTTATTGTCTTGCTTTTTGTTATTTTGTTGGTTTTATTTTTCTTTGAGAAAACTTTCTGAGAAATCTAATAGGCCTACAGCAAGGCTTCCCACATACAAAAACATTACCAGGGCGCTTTCCTTTCACTCCTTTGCCTCCCAACATATAAAGTTTAAAGTTCAATAACTCCCTTCAGTGGCAAAACTCAGGGAAAATAAGTCACCTTTGAAAAGCCCGCAAGGGAGTATAAAAAAGAATGAAAAAAACAGCCCTGTGTTTTCAAACTAATAATGTGGGAGTTAGAGTGAACACTAAGACTTTCCCAGAAATCCCTAGGGAACTGTCATATATTATTTTAGGACTAAATTCAGTCCTTATTGCTGTCTTAGGACTGCTTTTGAAATGTTGTGTAACCCATATATATACACATACATATACGTATCATATATATACATAACAAAGCAAGTGCCAGAGAGGTTAAGTAGTCCTTCCCAGATTAAAAAAATAACAGTTCAGGTTCAAAGAAAGCAATAAATAAGATTACTCCACCAGCTCCTGTTATCTGTTTACTAATTCTATTTTTCCTTTAAAGATCTGATACTCTTGCACCCCATCTAGAGTGCCTAGAAAAGACTTTTTGAGGACTATGCTTTACAACCAGTTCTCTGTCTGTTGGAGAATTCATATCTAAAAGAATATAGAAAGAAAGGGTTCACCAATCTCAGGGATTTCTCCTGGCTTTGTGCCCTAGAACAATTCTTAAATTATGCCAAAGCCACATGTGTGAGCACGTACTCAGACTCATCTTGTAGCTAGCAATATTTGAAATTTGAAATTAGTTAATGCTTCTGCTTGGCTCCCATGTGCTATTTTCTGTTTCTCTGAGCTCTGATTCTGCCTCTGTCCCTAGTGACCCCACACAGCTTTCTCAGGCCAGTGCTTAACTGCACCTGTGCAGCACAGAGGCAACTGTAGAAACATGGATAAGTGACCCTAGGAGGGCTTTTGCCTGACCTGGCTGGAATCTTGCAAACGTACCTCAAAATAAAAATTTGTGTTCTTTAGTTTCCTGTATTCGTCACTATACAGCCTTGAATTAAATAGACCCTTTGTCTGTGGCTGATGGAATGGGAAGCAAGGGTAGAGGCAGACTTTTTGCAAAAAAGTGATGAATCAGTCCTCAAACTGGTTTATAACAAAGATAAGCTTTGTTGGATTGCTTAAAAATAAAATCTACCTCCCTCTAGATAATTTCACTACTAAGACAAATACCTAAGGCTAAGTAGAAACAATTATAAAACATGTTTTCAAAATACAAAAACAATTTGAAACATAAATCTATATATTTCTTCATTATGGTTGAATTTCGTGCAACTTTCACTGAAATGCAGGGAGGAATCTACTAACCTCTAGGTTAAAGGTTTCTGTACTCTCTGCTCCATACAAAAGAAGGCTCCTGACTCCCAGCACCTCAAGAAAACTTTCCAACTTTTCCTTCAACCTGAGGGAAGATGATAGAGTTCTGAAAAAACCCAAACCAACAACAACACTAAGAGATTGCTATTGTGATTTCAATAGAAGATAACCTAGGGATCAGGACATGAAAGAGAAAGAGTAAATACTAGCCCTCACTGAGGCAGAATTAAAAGTAAAAAAGTCAAAATCAGGCAAAGATGAAAGCATAGCTGTTTTTCTTGGACCTCTTCATATCAAAAATATTTACAAAAAATAGAAACATTGTGAGACAATTAAAGGTATTAGAAATTAGTGGTGATTAGGTAATCCCAAACACCCCCTTCTATACGAACAGGTAGGATGGCTCATCTGGAGCTTGTTTTGCTCACATTAATTGGCTGTGTTTGATTCAGTCCACAGCCTAAATGACACAAGTGAGACTCAACGAGCCCACACAGAGAGAACAGTTCCAAAAAGGCACCTTACCAAGGCCAGAGCAAAGACCTCCATCTAGTCACAGTTCAAATATAGGAGAACATAATTAAAGAACAGGTTAGACAAATATTTTAAGTATTGAATAACGGTGTTTTGGAAGGCTGCAAAAACAAAAGTGCATGTTTTAAAGGTAAGAGCACAGATGCCTAAAGACTTCAGGACCAATCAGTTGTGGAGAAAGTACAGAGGAGTAAATAGAAAGGAGAGAGTAACAAAAAAAAAGACAAGAAAGAAATTCAAACTAGACGTCACAATATCTAAAGGCACCAGCAGCCTTCTCAGAAAATACAAAATCTTTCCTTGCTGCAAATTTATGCAACAGGTCAAATATATATGTTGGCCTTGTTTTGTTTGATGGCAGATTGTATAGCTCAGATATCAAAGTATGTTAAGCTTATGCAAAGACTGCAATTTTAAAACCACTAGAGGTGGTCCAAAAGAAAAAACTGGAAATGGAGTAACTCCCTAATGATAAATCTTAGGATTTGAACACTATCAAAGCAGAAATTATATTCTCTTTTATACAGCTAATAAAGGTCAAACATCTGAAAACACAGACTGGGATGCATATGAAGTCATAAAGTGAAGCAAAGTAGTAGAGTTTCCCAAAGGAAAAGTGGAAAGCAAAGAAGTTAATACTAGAGACTGAAGAAGTCAGAGCTCTGCATAAAAATGGTTTATGTGTACATTTAAGCACCTTTCATTTCTTTCTGTTACTAAAGGAAAATCAAAAGGTCCACAACAGGCTGAAATTTAAATATTGCAGTGTGAAAATAGTGATCTCCTTACTCATAGATAAAATGCAGGGGGGAAAAAAAGTAAATTTTCAGGCAATAAAAATAGAAAAGTATGGTGAGACTAAAGACCAGAGATGCTGTTGAATAAGCCACCAGCTTTCATCTCTGTTTAATGCCCTCTGGCACATATACACTTTGGAGAAAACTGCAGACTTAAAAATTAATTAGCTTAGCATGCCGTGGCTGAACCAGGATTAGTTTGATCCCAACTTGTAATAAATAATGAAAAAGTAGAGGCTGTAAAATAATTAAATAAGTATCTAGAGCCCAGAATGGAGTAGTGACTTTATACTGTAGAGTGGAATCAGACTGCTTAGAAAATAGGGGGGTTCTTTGAATAGAAGTCAACAGACATGCTGAAACAGAGATAAGAGAGGCTGGTTTTATTTTGTTATGCACATTATGTATTTTTTAGGATTGTAACTAAGAGCATTAAAACTGCTCAGATAATACACCCCAGAAAAGCGACTATTACTGTGGTAACACTGATAAATTACATAGCAAGTGCATTTATCAATAACAAAAGTGAACTTTTAACAAGTTAAGAGAAGTGGGAAGTTGGATACTCAGTTTATCTGTGATATTTCTTCCTATTTTAAATACAGGAAATACTTTAAAAGAAATATAAATGCTGAAAGGATTTGAGAAATTAGTATCAGACAATTCTGATAGACATACCCTAGGATGCTGGTATTTTGAGGGAAAAAAATCATCAACAAAAATCAAATATACTTGAAGAAATGTTGAAAAAATTAATACACTTACAGATATTTAATACTGGCAAGTTCTAGAAAGTTATTAGTGTGCTACTAATTGTGGATTTGTAAGAATTCTTTTCAAAACTTTAGGTACTTGTATAAACAATTTGATACATTTTGAAGTAATATATGAGTGTTGCAACTGTTTCACATGCTTATTTTATTGATGTTATTGTTGTTGTTTGGCACAGAATACAAAACTAAAGAATAAAACTAAATTAAACTAAATACAGAATAAAACCAAAGATAGTTTGAATACTTATGACAATATTAACAGCCAAGAAAATACAACCTCATGGAATGCTAGTTTTGATTTTGTAAACTCAGAAAATGCGTTCAAATTTACACATCTTATTTTTCTTGATTTCAGAAAATTCCCTTTTACCAATCACGATAGTGAAATTACTGCTTAAAACCACATCATTATTTATTTACTTATTTTGAAGAAAAGTTTTTAAACCACACTGAAAACCAATCAAATTTTAATCTCCCATAGTAATGAAAGATTATTCCTTCTGTTACCATAACATGAGGTTTTGGTTATGCTTTGGAATTAGACATGCCAAAAAAAATCCAAGTTCTGAAATTTTGTTACTATTTTTAGTGGGAAAAACAGATATTTCTATGTACATAAGAAATATATTCACTGCTAAAAAGAGAAATGCTATTTGACATTGGTCTGAAAGCATTAATTACTTGTTAATTTCATTAACTAAGTGAACTGATTTTCCATCCTCTTCCAAACAATCATGACACAACTTTCAGCCACAAATAGCCTGAAATAAAGGGAGGAACATTCTTTACTTATTTCACATGTCTTCCTCTCCCTTAGAGTTAATATTCTGCTTTTGGCTCAGAGCTAATTCTAATAAAAAACCAAGAACTTGGGAAACACACAGATGGCCCCATACTATAAATTATGTGGTTGTCTTACGTGGGCGGTATGTAAAACATTGCTTCTTCACTCCCTTATAGCAAGCCTGAAATCAGACTGCACGTGGTGCTTGATAAGTCTTTTTATATTTTCTGGGTTTAATGTGTATAAAATTTTTTTGACCTTCAAAAATAAGTCTTGTCAATTAGGAAAACCTTTCTGTAACATAATCCCTCAAAATCTGAAATGCTTTTCATTAATGGCTTTATTCTCTCCAGACGAAAGCTACACACATGAAGAATACAAGAAAAGGAACAAATCCAATAGGAAAAAGAAGCGTTCAAATATGACTGAACTGGTTTAGAATATTACCCAAGTCCATTGTTGGAAACACTTCTGAAAAAGGTATCCCTGGAAGCTGGTCACCTGAAGACAGTGAGAAAACGGATGTGAGAAAGGAAGGACCTGGTCATCCATCAGATGGAATCCAGACGTGACAATTAGAGTTAATGAACCACGACCCATGAAGCTGCTTCAGCACCTTTTTACAGCCCCCACTTCATGGCCTTCATAAAAGTACCAGGGCTTATTTTACAGAGCACATCTGCTCTAAATTCCCAAAGGAGAAACTGACATTCAGAAGTTATTTTTTGTTTCTTCGCCACTTTTCTGTAATTTATAAAGAATATTTAACAGCAATGCATTTACTTGTCTACCTGTTCAGTCAACAGAACATCAAAATTGAAAGATAATTTTTTTACAATAAAACAATATTATTATAATAGTTATTTAGTTTGCATTGGCATTAATATGCTGCTGAGCATATGCTGACGGAAAAGGACCAGGCAAATGTGAGGTTTCTTATTTCTATATGTCATCTATATTTAACCATGTCATCTATATCCAAGTAGTGCCTTTGATTTCAAATATTTAGAAAGAGTGTGCTTTACAAAAATCAGGTTGATTTGCTGCTTTTGCAGAGTGCCTCACTCAGCCTTGGTACTGAGGTCTTCAGCTTCTTCATGGAGCAGATACAAGTAATGAAGCAATACCCCTTACTCCCTGAAGTCCAGAAGTTCTGCTGAACTTCTAAGGCTGAGATTGGAACTGATTCTTCTTGCCTTATGGACAAGGCACTTCTGCAGTTTTTGGGTCCTATTCTTTCCCTTAGGTCTCAACCAGTGCTACAACCACACTGCTTTTTCTATACACCAGTACGAAGAAACAAAGGGAAGGACAAAGTAGCTCATACACTAATTGTTAGAAAACTTCCTTTTGCATACTAGGAGACAACTGGAAGAGGTCTAGGCTGCCCTAAAAGGTGTGATATGCAGAGGAAAAAAGTAATTTTTTTCCTCACTACAGTATCACAAAATTGACCCTGTTGTGTCACAAAGCTTCAGATGGCAATAGCTGAGCAGCCTAATTATGATGCAGTGCTTTCAGATTGTCAGTGTTCTTCAGGAAAGTAAAGAGAACACCTTCTTCTGATATTAACCACTAATTTAAAAATAATCTATCTGCATATTAATCCATGACCAAGTAAATGCTAGAGCCATTTGCTGAAAGAACACATGTATTTTGTTAAGACATTATTGACCAACCAAGGTCTGATGTGTACACAGTGCTAACACAAAAATTATTTTCCAGAAAGAAACCAATTCACTATCATTGATATCTAAGTTACAACTGCTTTTTGGTAATAGTATCAATCCCAGCAATCCTTGTCCAACATAGCTCTTGTCAAAGCCTTCCATAGTAAAATATATTATTCCCCTGTTTTTATATTAAGCAAAGACATCTCAGCAGCCGGTGCCTCTTTAACTCTGAACTGGAAGAGGACCACCATTCAGAAGTAAGACTCCATTTTGCTCTTGCACATGGAAATGTCTGTGGTATGTGCAGGACCACACTGGGAGTCACTGCCTTTCAAGGGAAGTAGCTCATAGAAAGTATTATAGAAGTATTATAATACTTTTTCCATAGCCTAAATAGCAGTTGAAATAATAAACCTCTTTATTCCAGCCAAGTTTTCTCAATTAAAAAAAGAAGTGCTTTACACTGTGTTAAATGCCTTGGTAACAAAAATCCCTGAAACTGTCCCTACTAGCATACACACTGTTGTTAAGACAAGTTCAGGTTTGTCTTCATTATTTGGTTTGTTTGGTTTTTGTTTTGACTTTCCTAGAGCTCATTAAATGTTCCTGGTCTTGAGAACATGGTCAAACTAGTGAAAAAATAAAAGATGAATTCTAAAAAATAGCAAAATTCAATAATTATTGAAACAGTGTTTGCCGCAAATACCGTCTGCTTTCCGTAAACACCAAATTATTTTTGCAAATATTTATTCAGAGAACATAAACAACGTTGTGAATAAACCACCCACAGACCAGGCAAATTATAAAAGCCCACTCTCTTAATAATTCCCTTCAACCCAAAACTACTTCAGTAAGTATGAACATACAACATAACAGAAGAAATAATTCTTTTTATCTTCATAAAGGTGTCATATAAACATATTTAATGTCGATCTCTATGTAAACAGAACTTTCTAAGGGAAAGTGCTCTAATAGGCATTTATCATTAGCTTAATACAAGTCACTCTGGGACAAATGAACCTAACACACACATATTCTAATTCTTTTTATTTAAGAGCTACAGTAAAGTGCATTTCTTTGTAAACCTAGTTTCCTTGGGGTTTAACTATTTTTTTTTTTTAATTACTCTTATGATGACATTTAATCTACAAATTGGTTCTTCTGGTTAAAAAGAAACCACTGTTACTCATCCAATGTTCTCATTCAAAACAACTCATATTTGAAGGGAGCTACATCAGGGAAAAAGCCTTCAGTGTTGACACAAAGATAAGAGAGCTCTTAACTCAGAGTCATGGCTTGGAAGCATGAATGTCCAGTTCTTCTTGGGAATTACAGTCCAGGTTTTTGCATATATTCCAGGCAAAACTAATGAGAACTCTCTTCTAACTAATAAAAGATGTACAGGACCAACTGCCCAGTACAGTAAATGCATTAGGAAATGCCATGTGTACTAATTAAATTATAGAATTAATGTCTTTTTAATCTCAATCCATGTTTTCAGTGGCCTATGTTCCTGTTTTACAGGCTAAGTGAACACGGCTCTAAGAAGATGTAAAATCCCACTTTGAAAGGGGACTGTATGTTGGGACATAGATACAATGAAAAGAGTTATAAGTGTGAAAAAAATACTGTGCTGTTCTTATTACTAAACTGCTATTAGAAACAGAAGCTGCTGTTAGGTGGAGATGATTTTCAACTTCATCTTGGAGACTTTCTTAAGACAAAAAATAGGATTAAATACTGCAAAGAAATTTCTCTTCACATTAGGAGATCCTCTGAATGGATCATCATACACTTAGTTAAGGATCTGATTGCAAACCCATCTAAGATGAACTGTGCAGAAACTACTTTGAAATAAGGATGTCCACAAGGAGTTGTATTACTTTAAAAGGTTTTCATAGTAAATCAACTTTGCCTTCTTATACAGGCCTTCTTCCACAGACACACTGGCAAATCCCAAATATGGAGATAAAATCACTTCTTATGTTATTGCCCAGTCACAACAAACCTAATTTTAATGATTTGTAGGTATAAACATTGGAACATTGAATGTATCACAGAATCCTCACCTAATTACTTGTCTAACATTAACAAACAGGAAGCAGTTATGCATACACAGTAAAGAGGCAGATGTTTTACTAGGAACATGCAGTTGTACTTTGCCAGATTAAAATTCTGTGCTGTCTTCTGTTACTATGCACAATTTGAAGATATTGCTCTAAATATGCTTCATTTTGTTCTATAAGAGGACAAAATACATCATCTACCATACTGAAGCTGTAAAATTCCCTGCAGGCAATTTCTGTGCTTCATGAGTATCTTTCTTCTTCTGCCATGTTAAAACCATTACCTCTGTGACACATGGCAAAGTTTTCCAGCTGTAGTGGGCCAAAGTAAAGATCCTGGATTAAGGTAAGTCTTTCATATAATATGAATCCAATTTTGTTGAAGTCCCAAAATTTTTACAGTTGAATCCAGTTAGGAAACCACTTAGATTTACTGGCCCATTCCTGCTTCTGGCACAAGTTAGGGAAGAGGACCTGTAATTTTGGAAGTGACTTGTTCAGCTTAGTGGCCACATCCTGAGGGATGAAGTCAATTAATATTTTATTGAAAATTCCCATGAGAGTGACTTCTGCATTGGGCAAACAATCCATTCCAAGAGACACCATAGAGGTGAAGTAATTATTTTCTTATTCTGAGATTTAGTGGTTTCTGCTCCTTACTTATACTCGTAAAGTGTACTATTTCTGCACTGACAGAGAAGTCTATTTCCTTCTGGCTGTTGTCCTCCTTAAGTTTTAGTTGGTTATTAACTGTAAGAAGAAGAAAGAAAGGCAAAAAAAAAAAATAGTTTACAATATTAATTTCAGAAAGCAATGGAAAGTACCTCAACGAAAGTGTGGATCTAAGCCATGAGCTTAGAGGTAATAAAAATGAGGTAATGAAATAATAAAAAACACTAAGAAAGAAAAAGAAAAAAGTTGTGTGAACAAATATTTTACATAAAATTCTGTAAAAAATTGATCATACCAGATTATCATTGCAGCAGTATAGAACTTATAGGACTAAAAATAATTTAAGATTTAAAGAGAATACCTTTTGCATCAGAAAATTCTTATGACAGACAAGTGTTGACTGTCTCATCTTTCACTGGAAGTGGCTCAGAAGCCTGGCCCCCAAGTACTAAAGCACTCATGTCATATGAATTGATATTTGACCAAGTCTTACATTCATCTGCGTATTTTCTGAACAATCGACAAACAAGGAAAACAAACAGGAAGATCCTGTTTGGAAACCCCCTACTTTGAAGGACTGACAAAAGCTACCCTGCTACAGCCCTTGCAATGACATTTTCCACGTCTGGCTGAACAGAGCAGCACACACTACTCCTAGGGGATCCCTTTGATCCCAGGAGTATCATTTACCTGTGTTACGGGTAATTTCATTATTTGTCTTCTCAGCCAAAATCCTTTGATGTAACAAATTCAAGATGCCACTGCTCTGGTATATGGCAAAGTAATTAATTCCAGCAATAATGTCTGCAAAGATGACGTAGTTGAACACAGAAGGAAAAGCCACAAAAGAAGAAATAAGATAGACATAAATAGTACGTGTAATTCAGCTAAGAACCAAATTTGTATGTTGGCCTGAGTGAGTTATTTGGAAGGTTTAGCTGCACACTGTAGCCTTTTTCTCTGTTTTATATATTACATGTAAATCTTATATTTGTGAAAAGGTAATTGACAGATGTAAATTCATGAAAGTATATAGTTACATATTCTAAAAAATGGTCATATAAAGGCCCTAAAAATGGCATTCACCTATTTTTCAAATTAAGGAACTCAAGATGTATTCTCATTCCTTTTCTAGTAACACTCAAAGTACAGTGATATTGAAGACATGTTATATATGCACATGTGCACGTAGGCACATATGAGCCATTAGCTCAGACTTTAAAACCTATACAATTTTTTGAGGTTGTTCAAGACAGATCAATCACAAAATGAGTATTGTGTAAAAAAACCAAAAAAAAACCCCGCTAAAAACCTGTTTGGGATTTTTTAATTGTATAATGTACTTGGGCTCCTTGTTATTTTCTAATTTTCTTTGAGGCTCACTCTTGAGCTGCCATGGACTGTAAGGAAATATGCACACTTTTATCCTTAAATCCCAACAGCCAGGCTGACTGCAAAAAGACAAAATTCTAACTCAGAAGACTGAAGTTATATTTGCATAAGCAAGTAGTGCAGCCCCATGGGAGAAGACTTGAAGAGCAAAACTTTTGGTACCAAGAATGAAACAACCGAACTCCGTGTGTTTCAGGTGTGTTTACTCACACCAGTTGATAATCAGCTTCTGTGGACTGAATGCCTCTTAACAGCTGGACTGCATCTATTGTACTCATCTTCAATTCACAATTAGGTCCAAAAGATTACAGATTGCAATTTCTGATACCGCTTCATGACACTAAGTACAGTAATTGGGAATGGCTGGGATATCCACTTTAGAAATGCACTCCTGATATAAATCCCAGATTGAGCAAGCACCTGGACAGAGTATGATTTTATGAATGCACACAGTAGTGGTGTGGCACAAAAAGTTGTAGTTTAATATTCTTACTAGCTTTGTTAGAATTCAGGCAAAGTACTCAGCCCCAAAATTTGACATTTTACTCTGCTTCACATATTCTGACTCTAAATCGTTGCATTCAAACGAGACCTGGACACAGTCATGCTGGAAGATTAAAACTATATTTGCATATTCCATTTGGGCAACTACTGCAGATTTAGACTTTAAGATCACTCTTTGATGTATATTTTCTATTTTTTTTTAATCTAACCATAACCTTCTTCATAAAAGTTTTCTACAAAGACATAATATATCAGATTCCAAGGTATGATCTCTTCAACTGAATGAAACAGATGTAAAACATGACATTATTTTCTGGGTGGCAGGCTTTGTTGATAAGAAATTTCCTTTATTTTTACCCATGTTTGCTCATTTCAATAATGGGATGATGACAGTAGTAAAGGTCATATTGGTTCAACATAGCATAAAAAAAGCGTAGAAAATTTTGTACTAGACATCAGAGAAAGCTCTTATGAATTTCCTAATTTTATCTTTGATTTAGTAGAAGTAACATTTAACTATCTGTTAATGTGGAAAATGCATAAAATGTTAGCAATTTACACTTGGATGAAAGCCAAAAACTATAACTGGAATTATAACTGATGAAAACATCACTCTTCAGATTTTAGCTGTATGTCCCTGCATCTTTCTTTTCTCAAGCAAAAGACTTGGAGTGAAATATGGCTTCAGAACAATATAATGTTTCAGAAGAGCTGCACAGACCTTAGTGAGAGAGGAATGAAGAACTATTTACAGAGCTGGGAGATTTTCATTTTTTCTGCTTTCTCCAAATACCCTCGGGAAGAAGGAAAATAATGGATAAGTAGCACACGGTTCTCGCATGGCCTCTGCCAGCCTTTCGTATCAGCACCTGTCAAAGCTTCATCTGCAGGTTGATTTAACATGTAGTCACTCAGAAAGGATGCTTTCATATCAAACCCCCTTATCTACCTGCTCTGGTTGTGATAGATGGAGGAGGTCATGGCCTTGGAGGAGTTATTTGCAGATCTTCCCTCACTCTTTTTCACTGAGTTTTTTATTTGAAAGGGAATCTGAACGGTGCTATTTACGGCCGTGTTGAGGAAGATTAGCAGACCTGAGGGACAATGATACAAATTCTGTGAAGTTGTTGCTCCAGGCCCACAGAGATGAAAGTACACCTCTAAGGGCACAGCACAGCACAGCATGTTGGGGTCTGCTTGCAAGGAAGATGAAGGTAACAAAAACACCTTTACAAAGGTATTGAGGGTCATGATATGGGTAAGCCCTTTTGGGCACCCCATAATTTGTCTGCTCTTCCTTTCCGCTCTTTGTTTCTACTCCTCTTCCAATCAACGAGGATGCATTTATTTATCATTTACTAAAATTTTCACTATTCCCAGAGCTGATTTGAAAGATGGCAGTGTTTTTTTGCCTCATCATATATTTACTATAAAATATTTATTTTGCCAAAATGACACTTTATATAATTTTATCGGCCTTTAATTACTACTCCAGTCTTGCAAATGCACTTTTTTAGAACTCTCAAGTAAAAAGCACAGGTTTTCTTGCCATTCTTTGAATTATTGTATGCAAGATTTATCATTTTGTGTCTTAGAATTTCTGCTTATCATGGTATTTGAAACACATCTTTCTCTACAGCAAATACCCATGTTTTTCTCTATACTACACATTTACCGTGCTAGAACATCTAGGTCCTCTTAAAATTGCCCATTATCACCTGTTTAAGAACATCTCTATTGACATTGTAATCTGCTGAACCACTTATGCATGCACATGCAGAAATTCCTTTTCGGATCTGAAGCCTTCAGTCAGATACATTTGTAGTTGTAGATGTCAAAGCTACCCATCTCAATCCCACTCATATGCTCTGTGACCACCTATGACTCTCTAACTTTCTGCAGAAAAATACTTCCCTCTTTTAACAGCTTTTCCTTTTTCTTTTTCTTTTTCTTTTTTTTTTCTATCCCCGCCTCAGAAAAACAGTCAGAGCCCTGAGTTAACACTAGTTGAACAGCTTGAATGACAGTAAAGGGTAATGAAATCTTGTCCTTTTAAGATCCAAACTGGTAGTGAAAGCAAATTAATTTATGTATTTTTGTATAAGAAAAAAAAATCGTATGTTTGAGAGTTGTTACAACTACTGTATTTATTGAGATATTTCAAATTGTAATAAATTACATCTGATTCATTTATGGTTTAGAGGAGAATTTGTTGCAATTTAAGTAACTAGCTTTCAGTCAGCATTTATTTGATTTAAACTAATTTTTGCGTTTAAGCACTTTTTGGTAGTAAATTTGAAAGCAAAAAGTCAAAGATGACTTGAGTTCAAAACAAGAACTCCAAAGCTGGCTCTTCTTTAACATTCTTTAAACTCCCCTTCTACTTGACAGATATAACACTGCTTATCTTTGAATGATAACACTTGAACTTAAAAAATGAACACCAAGTGAAGTTATCAACCTCTGTATAGCCACATGCCCAAAACTGACACAAAGTTACAGTTTTGGGTTTAGCTCTCCTTTTAAGATCTGCAGCTGAATTACTGGAGATGATGTAAGCTGTTATCACTGTAGTTTCTGTGGCCTTGGGACATTGGAGCTGGTTACAGAAAATGGCAAGAAAACAAGGGCACGACTAAAAGAATGGGGTTTGGAAGGAGGATGAGAACTAGGGACACAAAATGAGGAGAACAGAGTAAGCATAAGAGTAAAAAAAAATATATATATAAAAAGAACTATGGATAGAGAGATTAGGAAAGGAAGAAAAATACACAATGAAGGAAAAACCAGAAAAGCAAGAATGCAATAGATATTGAACAGGTTTTACCCAATTGTATCCCATTAATCAGTTACTCCTGGTCTTGTACTTAAAAAGAAGCCATTATATTGAAGTTCTCTTAGTTGTTTATTGAAAGAACTACCTTTCTTTCAAACTGCATCATTTAAATGACTCTTGGATAGTTAAGACTTTTTCTTTCCAACTTGTCTCTGTATCCCTAGGTTCTTGGAATTATTTTTTTGTTAAAGGCTTCAGTAAAATATTTTGTATTACTGTCCTTGACTTTGCCCCTAAATACATATAGAGGAACAATATTGTGCCATTTTGGTTTACTTTTCATAAGTGAGTTTCAGACAGGCATAATATTTCCTTGCCAACAGTGCCAGAAGGCACAACTGGCAAATACAGTAACTTCTTTTTTTTATTCACATGAACAAAAACAAACAAGCCCAAGAACACATGCTCAGCAATACTAAGAAACATGGAGGAAGAAATTCTAGCAGAGGAAAAAAATCACTATAAAAAGAAAGAGAAATTGAGGCAGAAGAAGACATGATATCACTCCTGAAAAACAATTTATGGACACATTCTGCATACAGGAAAACCTGGTGTAGATACCAGCATCCACTGCTGCTCATTGATAGCGCAGGAAGTTCAGTGCTTGAAGAAAGTAAAACATCCCCTCATTCTTTAGTAGTCACCAAATTCTCGAAACTTTTTAAATTATTTATTTGTTTGTTTCCTCCTTCTTTTGTCAAAAAATGGCTATATGTGGTTTAGTTCCCTCCTTCCATCAATTTCTTTGTCTTTTGCATTCAAAGCATCTCTTCTTACACTTCTCTTCCTCTTCCCAATATCTTTTACTGATTTTGTAAGTGAGAAAGGACCTGAAATATGCAGGGAAATATGAATGGCAATTCTCAACTAGTTTTTTTACATTATGTGTCTTGATCAATGCCCCATTGTATGGAAAGCAGTTGTCCATGCCTCCTGCTGTGAGCAATGCATATTCGTGTTTGGTTTGGTTTTAAAGTATTTGGTTTTGTTCAGGTGGATATCTAAGAAGCAGTACTATTTCAGGAAGGTAGCTTTTGGTGCTTTGGTGGCAGGTGGTCCCACTAAAGCATTAGCACTTATTTGCTTAGTTTCGCTGGCTTTAGATAACAGATATACTGAACAGTCCCCTTTTTCCTCAGAAAGGAGTTAAGGCCCATGCAGTCTGTGGTACAACTTTTCCAGTTTAAACTCCTCTGTCACTGTTTCTCTTCACAGAACTCTATTCCCTTACTTGAAAGTATTACTAACCAGGAGAGTGACAACCTAAAAGGTGCAGAGACCTTAGGAGGTCTTCTGTAAGAACCTGTCTCAGCTATTTTATTTTGACAAGTTTATACAATGCCTCCCAAACTTTGCCACTGGAGGGAATTAGGACTGGCCAAAACCTTTCAAAGGAAGCCAGATCACTAAATGCAGACCCAGACTGAAAGTCCTCATACAGGATAGGTGTTAAACAACAAGGTGTTTAAACTGATCTCTCTTCAGCAACCAGCCCTTGAATATATGCCATAGATGCCTTACTGAGCAAGGACAGCTCACTGAAAGGAGGCTGAGAGCAACCATAGCTCCACTCATGTTGGACACTTCCTATGGCAATGACAATATTGCACCTACATATATAACTGAAATTGTGGTGATTTCCAGAAGTCTTAGAGTTTTGGTGGTTAATTTTCTTGGTTGAAATTGTTTTCCTGCCTTTAGACTCTTTCTGGAGTATCACTGACTTTCATCTGCTATTCTTTTTTTGTCTGAACTGGTTGTCTATGTTGACCATTAAAAAAACGCTAAAAAAATCACCAACAAATACAATCGATCAAAAAAAAGTTCAATAGATTGCAAAATAGAGGGTATGCAATTATATTTTAAAATAATTAATGCAGTGGTCATTACCAAAAAATGATGTTATATAAACTGTCTGTAGTGACAAAGTTCAGTGCCTGAGTGATTCAACACTTACTGAGGTACTTTTGAAAGTGTATGCATTTTAATTTTAGCCAAGTTCTACTTCTCTTTCCTAGGGACAGGTTATTTTAAACTTCTTCCATTTGCAAACATTCAGTTCAAGAAGTCACTGTTTGGTGAACCAAATGAGTTTTTAAGGGTTGCTTTAAAGACAATGATTTTTTGAATATATTGCAACTGCAAGTGCTAGTTGGAACAAACCAAGGATTTCAGGATAAAGACATTATCTCCATGCATATTCACAAAGTATACATATGTATTGCTTATGGGAATTATTAACAATATTTTAAAAAGGAATCTAAGACAATCACAGTGCTCCAGAACAGAAAAAAAAAAAAAAAGGTTGTAGGGTTTTGCTTCAATGTCTTCAGTCACCCTAGTGAGGAAAATGTAATAACTCATGATAAAGCAATAATCAAAACATGGGATAAACTAGAATTCTGTCCTTCACTCTCTAGTTTATTCTGGTGTGCTGGTGTACATAGACTTGAAATTGTAGACTTCCACACATTAGGGTGACTATTTTCTCACCCTTTCATAGCCCAGTTTTTTTATTTGCTTACGTTTTTTTTACATGGCTGGGGACCTCTAAGTGACTGTCTGGGATAATTCCTCCTCAAAGTATCCTAATACAGCTTATCAACTGCTTTTGTCCTTTGTTTTACAGTATTTCCAACATCTTTTCATTGGTTTGCATACCACAAACTCAAAAAGCTCCTCCTTTCTGTGTTAAAGACCACAATTGCTGGACTGCAACTCCAGATACATCCAGTTATTCCTGAACAAAAGATTCCAGATTGTTCTGAAATAACAGTTTAACTTCTGTCCTTCAGGCTGTGCATTTTAACATTTTTCATCTCCTTAAAATATTCAGTCATTATATTCATGTATAATATTTTTCAGACTGACATTATAAATGGTTTTCTTTCTCATGTGTCACTATTTCTTTGACTTCTCGAGCATATATGAAATATAATTGAAACTACTGGGTGGGAAAAAATTTAGTTTTTATATCCATTTGCATGACAACAAGCTCCCATCCCAATTTTTTGTTTACCAACAGACTCATGTATCTCTATATTAAGCTGTGTTTTTCAATACATATCAACACATACTCCATATTGTGTGGAGTAGGAATAAAAGCATCCAGAATATTTCAGACCAGTCAGATAAAATATAGAAAACATAGAATGCAGAATGATTGTATTCTAGTCTGGGTAATTAAAGTCTAGAAAACTGAAAACACAATTTGTTCTCACAATTTTTTTTTAATCTGCCAGCCACCACAAAAAAATGCTTAGACTGAAAATCCAAAGTAAAATATCCAATCGCATACTGAAAAGTTCATGACACAGCCACAAATTCCTACCCTACTTGAAAAATAATTTCAGACAAAGCATTTCACATATTGGCATGGATGATGGCAATATTGGCAGGACTGCTTTATATAGTAGTTTCCCCTCTAATTTTTAATATCTCAAGTACTTAGAAACCGGTTTGCAGGAGCTGCTTAGAAGGCTGTTCAGCAGATACTGCTAATTTACCAATGCCTACATTTTACTGTTATCTTACTGCTATCTGGAGCAGTTCAGAAAGAGCAAGCAAGAAAGGAAAACGGAGAAGGCGACAAAGAGTACCTTGTGAAAAATCTCTAACAGGAGGGACATGAATTAGAGATAGTGAGGACAGATTAGGGAGAGGCCCTATCTATCCAAGAGAGAATGCACTTGTCTGGAGGCCAGAGGAGTTTGAACTCCCTAAACCCTTTCCCCGAGGGCACTTCTAGCCCGGTGGTTGGAGGTGGAGGCAGCCCCAGATGAACCGCATGAAGGACCGACCCAGGCAGGCACTCGTGTGCTTGGCTGGATGCAGCCACATCAGTCCTTACAGCTGCCTGCTGCAATCTCATTGACTTATACATCAGCATCTAATTAGAGGAGTTAGGAGCCACATTTCAATACCCAGCAATAAAATATTAAGCTGACGAGGATGATGGAAGCTCTTGCTCCAAATGAGGTTTTACTACAGTATAAAAACCTCCTCATCTGTCTTAGCCCCAGCTTGCATACCCACTACAACAGACCAAGTATGCCCCCGATGCTCACTGAATATTTTCAGGCACTGTACTTCTTATACACACAAAGCTTTACATCTTTTTATCGATCATTTCTTTTGTACTTACTCATCTTCCAGATTCAGCATAAACTTCTGATGAACATAGGACTAGATGGACCAATGTTGTCAAGAGGTAGAGTTCTCACAGAATTTGTTACACCATCCAAAAATGAAAGCTTTTGATAACAACTAGGATAAAAAAAGGACCAACAACTAGGATTAAAAAAAATCAAAGCCTAATATAATGTAAAAGTCATGGAATTGCATTAAAAATTAGTAGCTAATTGGCATTAAGGTGTTATGAGAATACATTTAATCGTCTGTTATTGCTATAAAAAGAAGCAGTGACAATTTACAGCACAATCTAAACAAATCAAATCAGCACAGTTCCTGTATATAAACAAGGATCAGAACAAATGAACATATTCTCTAGATGTGTATAAGCAATTAAAACCAATTGAAGCAATACTGCAGCAAAGTGATTTTTAAAAAGTGATAGAGAAAAAGGAATCAAAGGTGTCTTTTTTCCAATTAATCTTAACCTTTAATACATAATTAGAATTTGATAACTTAATTAGGTATGGAGTATTTTTTTCTCAATAGAAGATCTGTGTTTAATGTTTTTGTTTCTTTCTAACTTTCTATTTACACAGGACATCAAATATTCACTTATCTTTACTATTTTGGAGGTAGCTCACCTCTAGCAGTTATTTTTAGGATTTAGGAAAAATATTGGAAAGGTCTTTTACTATGTTTTTTTAGTGCATAGATGTTCAGAGGGAAATTTATCATATTAATGTTAAATGTCTTCTAACAAAAAAAAATGTATACATCTTGAATTGAAAACAGTTGTCTTTGATTAACTGGGATGCTCTCCTCAATATGCTATGCTGGGATCGCCCACTTTTGTCAAAGATAATTCTGGACAAAAGACAAAAAAAAAGACTGTGAAATACTAAAACAAATAGATACCCCAGTTCTTTCAGTTTTCCACAAAAACAGAGGGGAAAAGATGTGTTGTCATTCGGGTAGATTTTGTGTCCACAGAGAATATTTTTTAAATCAGTCTAAATTGTTCTGAGTAAAATAAAAAATTAAAATAATATAGCTAGTTTTGGGAAGAATAGTTCCAAAATACTAGAGATCAAAGCTACCCCTTATAAAAACCTAACAAATTATCAAGAAATGCAAATATTTCTAAAAAAATAGAATAGTCTGAAATAGTTTACATGGGATATAATTGTCTCGCATCTTCTATACCATAATCATCTATAACTGTGATAACAGATATGAACACAGACAAGGCCTTTCAAAGTTTGCTCTTTGACCATATTATGCTTTCCTATATAAGTTGCCCTACCAACTTTTTCCTCCCCATTTCTTTCCTCTGAAATATCACTTTCTTTTTTTTTTTTTTTTTAATACAGGACAATACAGGTGTCAGCTTGCAGTGACTTTGAAAATGAAGATGTTTGCTGTACATGCAATTAGTCCATTAACTCTAAAGTGATGCTATTTTACCAAGGGGTGGCCAAGAGGTTAGAGGGAGAGAACACCACTCTCTCCCAGCTTTAACAAATCCATTGTGAAAGGGACACCCTTCATCTCATTTATAAGACACACGGTCCCATAAAGCCAAGATTTATAAGGCTGTATAAATTATGCGTACATGTCAACGAGACAAAAGCGGTCTCTGTCAGCATCATGGTGTGCTTTTCATCACTTCACAAAAAAGAAAGGAATGTGCAATTTTCAAAAGGTCTCCTTTCATCACCTGGAAACATCTACAGGATAAACTGAAAACAGAAGCAAACTTGTGCTGTCTGAATATACCCACTGGGCTTATGGATAGACAGGGAGGACACCAAGGAGAGTGGGGAGAAATCAAGAAAAGAATTGGAGCTTTGTTGTTTATTTGAAATCTGGTTCTTAAATGCTGAGTTAATGGATGCACAACTATCCCACCTTAGAGAAATAAGGTACTTCGCAATTTTCGAGTGTAAAGTAAAATAGGAATTGGTGAAATCACAATACCACATATTCCTTCAGGTAAAGGGACAATCCACTCTTAATGCAATCAATAAGTATAAGATCTATCTCACACTTTTTCTATTTCTACGTGAACGAGGGAGCTAAAAACAAGTAAAAAATATGAGCATTACCTATTAATTTTGTCAGCATTACCTGACAAAATTATTATGAGCATTTAGCTTCCTCTTCATCCTTTAAGTCAGGACCTCTCATGGTTGGTATTTAGTATGGGATTATATCTATGTATTGATCCTGGGAGAAATTAGTCATGAATAAAAGTTACTAGGAATTTCATTTTAAATTATATTGTTGGAAAAAAACCCTTTTAAGTCAATGGAAATTTTCTTAAGTTTGGCTTAAAAACCAAAAGTACCAAAAAAACCCCTCGAAACATATTCTGGATCTTCATGACAAGACAAAATCTCAGGTGGAATAAGATCTATGAAAAAAGAGTACCCTACATTTAAACCTTTTTTTGTGTCCTTCACCTAAAAGACACTACCTCAAGAAAACCACCACCACCAGAAAAAAAACCCAAACCCATGAAAATCCAACAAAAACTGAACAACATTCTCAAAATCATTACAGTTCAAAATGCGTAACTTCGGATAAATAGGTTTTGTATAACTAATAATACTATTGGAATATTGTCACAATAAAACTGATGGTATTAAACACAGTTCTGACCTCTCTGAAGGCAAGGTCTTTTCTGAGTAATGATTATATTTTCAGTGGGATCCTGAGCAAACTGAAAATCAGGCCACTATTTTAATCAGCCTCCGTGAGTCAAGACTAATCTTTTCTGTCTTCACACAAAGTGTCCAGTGGTGTGTGCAAGTGCTACACACAGGCTGGCTCTGCATGCTTCTGCCAGAGCTAATTGCTCTGTGAGATACTAGAAGTGGAAGAAACTTTGGGAAGCCACATGTGAAGAATGGCTGGTTGATAAGACTACATTTCAGGGGCACTAAAAGCAAAGAAAGGATTTCCTGTTTGATAACAGTAGAGATAATGAAACTCTCAATAAACTGATAGTATGTCAGCAAAAATTCAAGAAAATACTTCTCCTTTTCTGTGTTTTTCAACAGTATTTATTTGTTGCCTCTACAACAGAGTCAGAGAAGCATCTCATACAAATGTCCAAATAACTCACATTTTCATTTCTCTTAGGTTTGCTGAATCTTAGGAATTGGTCACCAGCCTTCCAGTACAAACTGTGAGTACTGAGATATTCTCTACTTACAATGAAACACTTCAGACAATATTTTCCTATAGAACACCTAGGTATTTTGTAGGAAAAATAAATGAATGTGCTTCCTTTTTTATGCATTTGTTCTTATGTCAGTTATTGGCCTCTGCAATAGAGTCAATCCATCGATCCAAACGATATCAGAACAATGAGAGATGATGTGAAAGGAACATAAACTAAACCCGTTGAAATACTGGGCTGAATAGCTGCCTTTCAAGAAAGCCTGACATCATAAGAAATATGCCTATTAGCCTAAAATCATTATTCCTACAGTTCTGCTTTCATCATGTCAGCTACAATGATAGCTTCTAGGCAAAGATAAAGAAAGAGTATATTAAATGTGTTTATGCTTAAATGAGCTGCAATCAGATAGAAAATAACACTTTTTATATAGCAAGTCTATTGCTGCTCACATGCATCAGTGAGCTGCAACCTAGCATTCAGGAAAAAAGATCTTTTTCAAATTTTTCAGCTTCTTGTACTGAAATTTTCCCAACAAATACTTATTTATTCCAAGATAGCTTGACCCAGCAAAGTATTCATTCCTGAACATATTTCTAAGCATATGAGCACCCTTAGTGAAGCTGACAGATCTACTTATTGAGTTGTTTGCTTAAATATACACTTCCACACCAGCACACTGTTGGATCAGAGCCTATGAGCTGCAAAGAACGCTTACTAGCTACAATATTAATTGAGACACACAGGAATTGTAACCTCTCAGCACCTCTCCATATGTTATGACCTAATTTAAGGCTTCTGATTAGTTGCCAAAGATTTACTTAGCTGTTAGCGCACTGTAAGTTAATGTGTAACAACTGTAACAAACCCAAACTGTAACAAAATAATGTATTTCAAGACTACAGCTGTAAATCTCTGAGATTTATTTAAAATCTCTACAAAAATTCTGCATAGAAAGTGTAGTGAAGGTTCTATAAATATGATACTATAAGTCATTTAAGAGTAATTTAGAGTTTAATAAACCTTGAATTTTTATTTGGGTTCTTCTCAGGCCTTCTTATACAAACCAATCAGGAAAAAATATATCTGCAGTATAAAGGTTATCTTTTCTTACCATTACCTGATATGAGTACTGACACACACTGAGAAAAGTACAGTCTTTTCTTTATCTATAAAACTGTGAACCAAATTTGTTGCTGCTGAGATTCAAATAAAAGATGGGATTGGTTTAGGCTGGGATAGAATTAATTTTCTTCTCACTAGCTGGTACAGGGCCATGTTTTGGATTTGTTCTGAACACAGTGTGGATAATTCAAGGATGTTTTTGCTACCTCTGAGCAAGGCTTGCACAGATCCAAGGCCCTTTCTGCCCTTCACCCCACCCATCAGCAAGGAGGCTGGAGCTGCTTAAGGAGTTGGGACACTTGGAGTAATGGTATTGGTATTCCCAAGTAACCACTAC
Organism: Cisticola juncidis; assembly: GCA_013400215.1. NCBI lineage: Eukaryota > Metazoa > Chordata > Aves > Passeriformes > Cisticolidae > Cisticola > Cisticola juncidis. Next base: position 188,029 of record VXBR01008341.1, on the reverse strand, counting down.
ATGTGATGGAACTCAGTTTTCCTGCAAGTAACTGAACCTGCCTGTCCATGGGAAGTGGTGAATGAATTCCGTGTTTTGTTTTGCTTTGCTTTGCTGGGCTTTGCATGCCTAGATTTTGCTCTACCTATTAAACTGTCTTCATCTCAACCTATGAATTCTCTCACTTTTACTCTTTTGATCCTCTCCCCCACCCCACTGTGGGAGTATGAGGGAGCTGTGGGGCTTAGTGGCCATCTAGGATGATACTATGATAAAGGTCCAAGTAAATATACATTAGCCCTTTGAAAAACAGGACAAGGAACAGCAAATTTGTTGGTGCCTTCAAAAGGTGACTGCAATAAATTTCTGTTTGAATTCTGAAACAGTTTTTACGTGCCTGGCATTGTATTGTAAGTATTTAGAACCACAAAACCCTGCTGTTGATACAGAGAAATGTGAAGTATCATGCAAGGGTAGATCATGTTTTTTTTATTTTGCCACATGCCAGTGATGGACAGCAGATGTAGGCTGCTGACCTTCAAGTGAATGCACTTACACCTGAATATAGATACTCCTCCATATTAGAGAGATAGCTATATATAGATACATTATTTATTATTTTATTTCTCTAAGTACATGGCATTTAATTTGGGTGCTTCAGGCTGAAATTACTACCAGTTGAATGATGGCCTTAAATCAGTTAGCTCAGGAAGGCCACCCCTGTCACCATGGCAGCACGGCCCTACAAACAGTTGTAAACTCATCAGAGAACATGAGCAAACACTCAGGAGCATGGTTATTTCACTGTTACACTGCTATGGTTACCTGAACTAGCACACTGAAACCTGCTACGGGTAAACCCTCACAAGTGATAAGAGTCTTGTGAAGAAGCTCATTCTATAAATCCACTCTTCATCAGGATTTCCAGTTGAAGTGCCATCTGCAAGTTATCCAAGCTACAGCCCCCACAATATTTTCTGTCTGCCAGAACAAGCTGTGGAGCCTGTAGTCTGTTCTCAGCTTCTCCCAATCTTCAGGCCACGATACACTTTCCACACCTTGTGCAAAATGTACAACCACCACACAACAGATGGAAAACCAAAGGGCCTATCAGGAAAGACAGCAGAAGCAAGACACTACTGACACAAATTCAGTCAGCTGTTACTCTCCATCCTGATCCTTCCCAAGAGTGAAGACAACGAGGAAAAGGCTGCATGAGATGCCTGGACAGTGGTGGCACACATTTGTGGCCACTTTTGCTAAAGCAGCCCCATTCAGCTCTGACAGCCAGGACACTGCACAGCTACCACATGCTGCTGTGCTGGGCAGGACTATGGACTGGCCAAAGAAAGCTTTCTATAATATTTTGTGAAAATTAAAAACTGTGATTTACTACCTATCAGCATCACAATATATATTTGAAACATAATATCCATGTTGTGATTTTTCCATCCTGCATGTATCATGCCAGAAAACCACTAAGACAATTTATTCAACTACAAAGGTACAAATCACTTTGGCTCCAAGTACATCCTGTAATCCCAGTGCTCATAATCTACTGCTCACCTTAGCGGCTCATTAAAACAAAAAGAAAAAACTAAAAAACCCAACCACCACCACCACCACCACCACCAACAACAACAACAACAACACAAAAAAAAACAAAACAAAACAAAAAAAACCCAAAAAAAAACCAAACAAAAAAACCAAAAAGAACCAAACAAAAAAAAAAAACCCAAAACAAAACACAAACAAACCCCCAACCAAACAAAAAAAAACCAAACCAATAACCAAGCAAACAAACAAAAACTACAAAACCAACCAACCAAACAAACAAATCAACATCAAAACAATAAAAATCTCCAAACAAACGAACAAACAAAACCTTCATCAAACCAAACCAACCAAGAAAAAGAAGGGGAAATAAAGTAGTAATTATTACCTAATGGATGAACTGCTCAAAATTAATGAAATTCTGCAGACCTGATACATTAGCATCTGCACCTCTGCATGTAGGATAACATTCTTTGTGTTTTCAGCAGATTCAAATACTGCAATGAGAAATAAGTTTAATAGAGACAGAACAAAATATTTTGTTAAATAGCTCATTTCAAAAGGAAAGTTCATCAGGGTCTCTGGTAACAGACATTTATTACTATTTTGTAGAAATTTGCAAGCTGAAAATATTTACTAGCCTTGAAAGCAAATAAAAACACTGCCAATTTCAACTGAGGGTTTCTAAGGCAGTGATGCAACACACCTCATGATCTGCACTTCCTGACAACAGCTAAGTTATGCGCATAACCTAAAGTAACCTCCCTTCCATGAAACATGTATTTTGTCTGAGGGTTGATGGTTTGGGCTCCTGTTTTGTTTCCTGGATTCAACCGTTTTTGAGGGAGCACGCTATCCATTTCAAAACTTTGGTGAGTCTGGAGTCTCAAGATCATCCTGGAAGGTTTAACACCATAGTTCTTGTGGTGAACACTGAGATCAACAAAATCCATACTTGAGCTTTGTGCCTTTTATTCCTGTCACACATGACTATTATTTAATATATATATTGCAGAAGAAAGACCAATGCTTTGCTGCTTCAGCTTCTACAGGATATTCTTTTGCCGTATCCTGTAGAAGGATATTCTTTTGCCGTACTTACTGTCAGGCTTTGCACATATTTCTACTATGTCATCCCTGTTAATTTAGTCTTTGGTCTTTTCATTGATAAAGAACTTTTCAATGGAAAACAAACAAACAAACAAAAAAGAGACAAAACCAACAAAAAATAAAAACAACACCTCCCCCCCAAAAAATAAACAACCCACAAACCAACAAAACAGCAAAAACAAAACCAACAAAAATAAAAATAAAACACGCCTCCCAAAAAACAAACAAACAAACAAACAAACAAACCAGCAAAAACAACAACAAAAAAACCCCACAACCAGGACCTTATTTGGTATAGCTATAAGGGTTGTACAGCCACTAATCCCCTCAGTGCAGCCTCAACAGGGAGAGGAATGGTAAGATCATTAGTGAGATCCACAGCAAGTACTGATCACAGCAGTCCCCCAGCAAGTGCAGCAGTTAAAGCACTGAGGGCTTCTCCAAGGCAATCTCTTCAGTTTGGCAGACTTTGTTACCACAGCACATTACACAATCATCCAGTGTATGTAATTTTAAAAATCATGCTGGCATAGAAAGATCTCACAAGTCTACAATGTAAAGCTTATACCTTGAAAAATCTGTTATGAGTTAGAAGCACGCAATATCTAGAAGCATGCAACAGCTAGCAAAAAGACTAGTTATCATGTAGGTACTGCTATCCTAACCAAGAGTAAACACCACAAAACTTTTAAAATAAACAAAACTATATATAATGCAACCAGAAAACATTAGCCTTTCCCACACAAACAACATAGGAATTCAATGAGAAATCCACCATTTCCCTAAATATAAGCTTGACTGTCTTGCCTCCATTCTTTTTCTTGTGTGCATATATTTAATTTGAACGTAAGCTTGCAATTCCTTCTTTTCAGATTGTCTGATGGTCAGAAAAGCAGAGAAATCATAGCTACCTTCTCTTCTTTTGCACCTCTCATCAGCTGTGTTGGCCACAGCAAGGCTGACCTTCCTGATCGCAGCAGATAAAGAAATAAATCAGATAGGAAACATTGAAAAGGCAGTATCACAGCCCAGACATGGATGAAGACAAGGCAGCTCTGCAACCTTTTTGCCAGGAGCCAAAGTTCAGAGGACTGTACTGAACAGGTCCAAACCCTCGTAAGAAAACTCTCATGTAAAGCACACATTTCACCTGTTTGCAAGATGGTGACCAGACTTGCAGAGGGTTAATATTAATGGTGACAACTATTTGGAATATTAAAACATTACATCACACCAGACTCCCTGATGGGAACTTATGCTCACTCTTGCTACAGAGCTGCCTCATGAGACACCATATCCTTAATGGTAACACACAAGCAACACAGAAAAAGGATCTGCTGAAGCTGCAACCCAAATTTACTACCTGAAGTCAAAAGTATAAACACGCATAAAAGCCAGAGGTTAATTTGAAATTCTCTTTCAAGTAATCATTCAACCATTTTTTATAGAAATTTACCAAGCTGTCCTAACACCTCCTGTATTAAAATTTACTGTGGCTAGTGACTGCCCAAATCCAAAACAGAAGATCATTTATGTAGAAAATTATGTCCAGAAAGTTAACTCTTTCTGTCTGAAAATCTTAGAGAAATTTGTACAACTGAATGGATAGTTTTAGGTGAGACTAATAATTTTCCAACTGCATGCGAAGCTCTAAAACCTGGAGTTAAGGACAAAATTACGTCTGTATTTCTTTCCTGAAATTTCCCTAGTAAATATAAACAGTAACTTCAATGTTAAATACTGCAGTAAGCACCTCTCTTTCCTAAACGTGTGTGTTAAAGCTGCAGAGAAAGGTACAAATATGTTTGCCTTATTCGGTGATAGCTTATGAGAGTTCTCTTTATAACATGAAAAATATACTTTAAAAAATACTTTCCCTGCTGAAACCTAGGGCAGGAAGGGTCTGGATATGTAAAAGGGTTACATATTTGAAAGTTAACCAGCAAATAAAAATTTATTATAGAACCTTGTGCTTTGCAAGAATTGTGTTTTTTTCTTGAACATCATTTATTCAAGACAATATAAGTGACTTTTTAAATTAAAAAAGCTCTGAAATTATGACCAGTGCCAGAGAAGAATCTGACCCCAAATGGGTTGCCTGAAATGGAACATGTGGTCACACTGGTGGGGAATCACAGGCACTGCTGCTCCAGAGTTGACCTCTTTGTTTTCCTATTAGGATGAAATATGTGTATGTATTTCCTAGATGAATCTTAGAATTAATTTTACTTCTAAGGGATGGAAGGAAACAGAAAAATAATGACACCTTGGAGCCCATGTAAATGTATTTTCCTTAAGTAAGAAAGAAAATTCATCAATACAGTTCCACAGGTAACTGATGAATTTGTCTTTTGTGTAGGAGGAACTTCATAATTTATGGTTCTTCAGGACCAGAGGTGGTCCATTGTATTTTAAAAAATCAACCATATAGATTGTAGGGTCACAGAAGTAAGACAGACTAAGTCTACCAGAGCATGTTTTACCTTTCTATTATTATTCTAATAATTGTAATTATGACTTGTAATGCAATAAGAATCTGGAAATGATGGCAGGAACACAGAATATTTTTTTCCCAGATTAAAATTAAAGAAGACATACTTTCTAGGTTGTGCATCTCTGCAGCATTCATAGAAAACATTTTTAAAAAATTATATAGGGTTTAGCCTGGTCTGAGTCATCCCCATTTCCTTTCCTTGAGCACATCTGTCTCCAGTGTCAGGTTACGTGCACATTCCTTCTGCTTGGTGACTACCATTTTCTTCCGGAGCACTGTCTTCCCTCAGGCAGGAGACGCAGCTGAGCACTAATAGGAGGGGAAGCGGATTTTTTTTTTCTCTATGAAAAAAAAGCATAAAATGGCAAACAGGAGGAATAGAGTTTTGTTTCTGCGTAGGTTTTCATTTCCAAGCATAGAAAAAAAAACCCCATCAGAACAGAGTGCATAATTTTCTCCTGAAATCATAATTTTCGAGCTAAGGAGTTTTGCCTAGAAAAAGTAATCTTCATGATTATAGTCAATGAAGAAAGCAAACATTGTATTTGGCATTTGATGCTATACCCTGGGCTGAAGAGAAAACATCCCTTATATTCATGGTAGACACATAGATCCTATAAAACCATGAGATAATAATCGCAGTGAAATCTGTGGTGAAAAAAAAAAACAAACACAGACACCTAAACAACATTTCAAAATTTATCCCTTAGAGCGTTTCTTGGCCAACTTCTTCCTTTCAAGTGGCTACTCACATGATCTTTTTGCATTTTTAAAATTTTGTTTGTTGCATTGCCCACTTACCATCTTGCAATTTAATAGAAAGGAACAAGGAAAAGCTGAGAACTTTCCCTAGTGACATTTGCAATTTGACTCGAAGATGTGCTTCACAAAATTCTTTTGACCCATAGATGCATTTATCCCAGATCTTGTCTGGTTAGTGAAATAGTTCCTCTGGATCAGGAGGATGGATTAATTTGGGGAAAACCAAGTCAGAAAAATCTGACTAGAAACTCTGGTGTTATATCTTATCTGACAGTTTAAAGTCCAAATAAACAAGAATTTTCACTTATTATTAGTTACTATCACTGCTGAGCACTCAGCATGGTTTCTTATGAACCAGTAGAGATCCACAGTGATCTGTGTATTTTTACAGGCTTTTAAGAGGGGAATAGCTATTCTCCAAGGGGTAGCTGAGATATCAGGATTGAAACCAGTATTGCCATATATAACAATTAATTCCTGTACTTTAGAAATTTCATGTAACATTTTATACTGAAAGCATTTGAAAGCTGTTTTCAAATATTAATGATCAACCTTATAAACTAGAGTTTATAATTATGTGCTGACCTTCCAACCAAATGTAGCATCCAATTTCTGACTAGCAGAGCAATAAGGAATGCTAATTAATCTCTTACTCCTTACTAGGAAGTGCCCAATTATCTTTCTCTCCTGTTGTAATCATCCAACTCTGCTTATTTTATTTCTTAATACTCTGCATTTTACTGCTTCCTCACATTATTTTGTTCTTCCAGTGACTTGCTCTTTCATTTATCAAGATAATTTTTATTCTTCCATATGTGACAAAATTATTCTATATTCCCTCAGCCACTTTTCCCTTAATTCTTTCAATTTTATTGTTAGAAATGGCAGCATGTTTTCAATTTTTTTCCCCAAATAAGACTGTAGCAGTCACTCTACTGAAAATGTCACCCAGAACAATCCATAATCAGTGAAGTGATACAGTATTTACTGAAATGTGTTAAGCAACAGATCATATCATGTGTTACTTACAGTTAACGTTTGATATTCAGGAAAGGCAGTTCCTATTCAAAATTTTTTCTGCAATATGTTATTTTCTTCACTTTCTGGATGTAAACTGATAATCTGATTATTTGATCCTATCAAGGAGGAAATAGGGAAGAGAATGTCTGTTGGAGAAGTAGCAATGATATAGGTAATAAACGCTGAAATCATCATTCTGTTATTATGTTCCTTTCAGATTATAAGACAAGGAAGGCTTTTGATTCAAAGAACCAATTCTTCTAGCTCACAAAGCATTATCTACAGACTTCCAGCTTTCCTTCACACTTTACATTCCCTTTCCTCTTAAGCCAGCACAAACCCACTAGCAAACACTGTGAAAAAGGCAGAACTATTACATCACAACATTCTACCGAGATGTTATTTGCCTAATTTCAAGCAGCACTCTGTCACGTGAAAGTAAGTACCTGAAGGAAAGTAGCTTGCAAAAGAGATACAAACTCTGGAGTGGGGCTGTATCACATTTTAGAAATTTCTTCAGTGGGGAAGCATAGAATTATTACTGTATCTTACATGAAAATGATAATAACACTGTCATGCTCACGTTATAGTGGCTTGGATTTCATTAGTTAAATAAACATTTGTAAACTTTGGCACAGAGTTAACAGTGGAATTATCAGCTTATAGTATACAAAACTGAGGGGAAAAAAACCCTAAATATTGCACTTAATTATTGCCTCTTACTCAAGTCCCTTAAATGTAGTGTCACCTCAGAATGTCTGTAAACTTCACCACATTCAGGTGCAGAAGAGGCCCAGATAGCCCGAGGGACTGGCGATAGTCTATGCATTCTTTCTGCCTTTTAGCTTTTTACAGAGTCTCTATCACTTTGAGGTCTGTACTACTTTCCACCTTAAGGTTATGAGCCTGAACCTCACCTGCTGAATGAAAGTGATGGTCATTTGCAGGGCTGTATGAATGAGGTGCCCCGTGTGTTCTCATTCATGGTGAGCAAGAGAATGCATCCCTAAACCTGTCCTAGTGGAGCCAGGATGATATTTAGGATATTGAGGATGTAACTCCGGCTGTTACAAACTCACTGAGTGGCCACAGCACTCCTCTCCTATTCCACCACATTTGTATTTGAATTTATAACCCCCTTAAGAAAATTCTGTCACTGCCACCACAGGACCCTGATTTCAACTGAGCTAGTAGTAATAATATTAAAAAAAAAAAAAAAAAAAATCACAAAAGACAAGACTTAATGCCCACCAGGCTGTAACGAAGAACATTGGGACACATCTCTTGGTTATGACAGATAAATCTGATCAACCAGCAGAAGATTTCCTTTGTTACTGTTTTGTCTGAGACACCTTCCTCAGCAGTCTTGGTACCATTTTAAAACAATATTTAGTAACTATTTTCTCCATGTATTCAAGCTGCAATCTGTCTTTTGATTGATACAGGCATAATCTATCTAGACAAATTAGGTAACCAAATAATGATGTACAACCCTGCAAGGAGGGACAAGCGTACGCTACTGAGTTAAACAGGCTTTTAAACAGGCTTTTATACAAAATGGGAAAGCCCACAACAAGGGAAAACAATATAGGGGCAACAACTGAATTAAAACAAAACAAAACGAAAACAAACAAAAAACAAAAAAAAAACCCAAAAAACCAAGAACTATAGATTTCACACTTTTAGGAAATAGGCAAATAACTTTATCCAGCTATCAGTAATAGTTACCTAGTAATAATAGTTGTACTTAACTTATATAGAAATATACTCTTTCCCACATGTTTTAGAACTTTTAGACTTTTTTCACAAAAAGGAACATTTTTTTCCCCCCAAATAACTAGGTGCTATTCGATCACAAGAAATCAGCAGGTTGGAAAAAAAGAAAAGACCCAGTTGAATTTCAACTGATGTCAGTAATTCACTGGATTTCAAAGCCATCACTGATGCTCCCACATTCCACAGATTTCGCCTTTTTTCTCTTTAGGTTTGGGTATTTGCACCAGTTGGTTTTAGCGTGGTTTGCTAAAGCGAGCTCTCATCATAATCAAGGATAAATATGATGCAATGTACAGGTGGGTTATGCAAATGGGTGTCCCATCCAAAACTGGTGCTCTCAAACTGGCACCGCTGGAACAGATGTATCTATTTTACCCTACACAGTAAAAAAGCTCGCAAATTAATTCCTGAATATTCTGATCCTCCAAAAATCGTTGACGGTACAAAAGACGCCCATTAGCCTTAACTACTGCCAGTTTCACTTTGAATAGCCACAGCTTGGCAGCTAGTTTAGAGAAGAGAGAAAGCATTTGAGCTGGGACAAGGGCCATGCTTGGGGGGCTCCCCTGCCCCCGCCTTCGGGGGGAGAACAAAGGTCGGGGGGGGGCACTTCCTGCCCCTGCCATTGGTGTCTGCATGTGGGACCAATATGGGCAATGCAAAGTTTAAACAGTTGCAAATGGGGGAGGGAACTTCGGGGCTTGTTTTACATATGTTTTTTTCCTGGCCGGGTTGAATTTAAAGTGGAGTGGCCGCATTGTTCGAGAGGCTCCTTGCCCCTACGCATTTACAGGAGCTGCTGTTTACACGGGCTTTTCATTCCTGAACTGTTTGCTTATGGAAAATAAGGGGGAGTGACAGAAGAAGAGAGAAAGGGAGAAGGGAAGGGAAGGCGTCCCGGACCGCAGGGCAGGCAGCCCGGGAGCCTTGGCCCTGCCCGATCACCGGCCCGCCGTGGAGCGGCCGGCCCTGGCTGCCCGGCCTGTCAGTGGCGTGTGAGGGGCCGGGGCTGCGGGCTCTGCCGGCCCCTCACGGCCCCGCGGGGCTCTGCGCGCCTTTCCTCACACACACACACACACACACGGCACCCCAGAGTGCGCCTCAGCCTCCACTGCAGACATGAGGCTCCAGCTGCTGCTTTGGATCGTGGCTGTGCTCCTGGCGAGCCTCCTCCCAGCCTACGGACAGCGGCCAGGTAGGCGATGCCTCCGCGGGACGCTTGTGCCGCGGCGGGAGCCGGGGTTCGTGCCTGCCGTGGGCACCCCCGACGGGCTCGTCCCGCACGCGGTTTGTGACCTCCGGGACGGGTTTGGACCCTGGCGCATCCATCTGTGCGCTTCATCCCTGCTGCTAGCGGCAGCGGGAGGGGATGCTTCGCCTATCCCAGGAGTCTGGCGACTTAGGGGAGGCGGGGGAAAAGACTACGGGGACAGGGATAAACAGGGACCCAAGGTGGGCAAGTGTTGCAGACTTGCTACCGGGAAGCAGCGGCGGAGCGGGAGGGCACGGCCACGGGCAGCGATAACTCCGGGGAGACCCGGGGCCGGCCCGTCCCGGGGAGAGGCACTACCGCCGGCCTCCTCACGCCCCGCTTCCCTCCTTCCCTCCCTCTCTCCGCAGCCAACCTGGCCCTGCGCAGGAAACTCCACCGGCACGGCTGCTCCCACCGGCGCTGCATGCCGCTCCACTCCAGGGTGCCCTTCCCCTGAGCCCCGGCGGAGCGTGGCCAGGTAATCCCGCGCGGGTGGGGCAGGCCCAGTGAGCACCTCTGGGCACTCACACCTGCCTTTGGAGCAGTGCCAGAGGCAGGGTGGCACCCGGGCTCCCCTCGTGTGGTTCGGACACGGGGCTTTGGGGTTCCCCGGCTGGGGCGCGGGTCCCGCCGGCCGCTGCCGCCTTCTCCCCCTTCCACCCCCGCCAAATATCTATTGAAGCAGTGAGAAATATCTGAGCCCGCTAACCGGGCTGAATGCTGCCCTCCGAGGCTCTCGGCAAAGCTGTGGGGCAAAGTGTGTCACTATTGCAGAGGCTGGACAAAGCGGCACCTGCGGAGGATGCTCCGGGGCTGCAAGCGCTGACACTTCCCCCGTGTTGGATGCAGGGCGAAGTCACCTCTGCCCGTCATTAACATGAAGGTAGCAGCACTCATCCACTTCAAAGGGGACTGCAATTCTTAATCATTGTCAGCAAAAGACTTTCAGCTCCTTGGATGAAAGGCTATACAAGTGCAAAGCATTAATGCTTTATAGCTGATGAGGGCAGATACATTCAAATACTAAGTGACTGCAGAAGCACACAGGTAGCATATGCTAATACGGTAGGCATCAAAAGGAAACTAGGGGCTCTTTGCAATTTAAAAATGAATAAAACATGCAGTCAGTAGTTCTGCGTCTTTGAAACTCATTATATATTAAAATAATGTTGTAGCCCCAGGGATGAAAGCGTCCTAAATAATTGGTGGCAGAATCTGCACTCTGTGGAGCCAAGATGTTTCGATTTACTAAGTGGTTTTACTAAGTGGTTAACAGTGAAAAGGAGACTAAAGTAAAACTTTTAGACAACCCTATACCAAGAATCTAGTCAACGCATAAAACAAGAACCTACACCACTCCCAAAACAGCCATGCAAAATGGTACCATTCCAACTCTGTAGTGCTGGCCTGTAAACGCATGGAATGTGCATATGGGATGGTCAACTGGCAAGTTTTCGAGGTTGAAAAAAAGCCATATCTTAAAGTGAATCTCAGATGGGCTGCATACTGAGTGGAAGAATTGAGATGCAAGTAGAAAGAAGGACATGCCAGAAGGATGCTTTACTACTGAATGCCATGTCTCCTCCCTGCTACACTTAAACAAGAGATGGATTAAATGATATTCCATCATCAGTTTAAGCACAAACCTCAAAAGATAAGCAACTGGATCGATTCACTCCTCAGGCAGAGACTGAATAGACAGAGGAATTTAGGCCCAATGTCTTAGTGAATCAATTCTGAATTATTCGCTTCAGTTCTTAAGATGAGTACATTTAATTCCCTTGCATTCAATGTCCATATCCAGAAATTGTGTAGAAAGTATCTATATTTTCTGTAATGTGCTCTGAAGCCTCATATAATGAATGCATTTTGCTTGAGACTGCAGTAGCTGTATTATACTTGTGCACTTATACTGGAATTCCTTCCCCACAGAATATCAAGATAAAGGGTATTCTCAGTGCTATCTCCTTTTCTTTGGGGAGCTGATTTCTTGTAACAAAAGTCAATGACCAAATGAAACAGTGTACTTACTAATTCTCAAAACGTTTTGTAGACATTTAGCTTAAAATCCTTCTGATTCATAAAACTATTTAGAACTCTGTAAACCTCTACTAGGGTGTAAGGGGAGACAGGCACCTGAACTAACTCTCTTAACTTCATGCATTGTGGGTGCTATCCTTTATCTTAAGTAGGATTTACCACCTACGTTTACATTCCCTTCTAGTTTTAGTCCAAATTCAGCAAATATTGACATGCCTGGGTGACTTGACTCACATGAGTAATCTTATTGATCTCAGGGGAGTTGTACATATGGATAAAGCCATTTGCAGATGCAAACAGGATGCACCCTTAAGTCTGAATTTCAAGTGGTTGGAAACTTAAAATGAGCATAGCAGCCTCTTGCAGCACTTGAAATGAGAAGATTGAATTTGATTTCTCATCAGTTCCATATACACAATATGGGACAAAAAAAAAAAAAAAAAACACAGAAATTTTTATATCGGCAGTCTTCTTGCTTTTGCCTTTTTTTTCCCCCAACTTTGTAGCTGAGATTTCCAAATTAAGAAATATCATTCCAAATTTCATCCATTTTTTCTGGCTTTGTATGAGACTGTTTTGTTTTGTATGAGACTTATCTAGACTACTAAATATCTCATTAATATTTCTGTTCTTTCTCCTTTTTTCTGCCAGCAACTTCATACTGGAATTTTCAGTGTTTTAAAGGAGCAATAGTTAAACCGATAAGAGAAGTTTGTCAGAAGTCCAGATCAACAACAGCTGACCTGACAGCCACCATAGTCCCATCTTCAGCAGTCCTGTCTGTCACATTCTACTGGACCTGGACTAAAGGCTTGTCTCGCACCCTGAGAAGTGTGGGGGGGGAAGGGTGGTGATGGGGGATGTGCATAAACTTACCCGGTTGAATCATTCCCTGCAAATTATTTGGCTCTCACAATAAGTAGTGAAAGTTAAAGATCAAATCAAACACCAGGTAACTGAGCTAGATTTCCAGGGGATTTCCAGAAGGAAGGATCTGTCCAAGGGCACTCTGGTCAGACTGAGTGAAATTGAAAGAGCTCTTGACTACTCAGTTCAGGCTGTGTATAGGGCAATGTTTAGGATGAAATAGTATCAGAGCCCCGCATGGAATTGTGAAAGTCCGTTTTTTTGTTTATACTTTTATATATTAATAATATATACATATGTGTTTTAACATCTAACATTACACATTTATGGAATTATCTTAATAACATAGAACGAATTACTGTAATAGTACCAAAGTCAACACCACACTAGTGGTCCTACTGGCTTAATGAATAGTAAGCATAGTAAAGAGTTTACAATATAAGAAAGCAAAGAGAGTGTTACCCCTCATTCTATAGATAGAGAATTGAAGCCCACACAGATAAGAGATTAGCCAAGGGTCATGCAAGACAGATAACTCAGATCTCTCAAGCCAGACCTTAAGGTCAAGCCCATCCTCCTGTCTAATGAGCTGTTAGTGCAAAGCCTATAATTTGTTTTCTTAAACTGGGCTGCCAAACCAGACAGTTAAAATATGCTTGAAAATTCAGTACTACAGAGCTATTTGCTTAATAGTAGTTTTCCTGAAATACCCACTACAGTATTATAAATAGAGCATAAAAATAGACCATTGAAAAGAAACCTTTGTTTGGTCAGTGGCATAGCATCTATTCCTGTAATTTAAATGAATGGGATATTTGAACATGGCACTACAATGAATGAGGACTTCAAACAGAAAACAGGCTGTTCTTTTCAACACTGGAGGTCAAGAATACTTTGAGCTTTTAGTCTGAGTTTTGTTCTTAAAAATACATCCTTCACATCTACCTTTTATATCAGTAGAAATTACCTACCTACCTATACAGGAAAATGTGGTAGCCCTTTCATTAGCATAACTAAAACAATCTGAAAATAAAGCATACCCAGATTTTTAAGTCATTGCACTAGACTTGAAATGTCAACATTTTTGACAAAATATATAAAGAAGACAACCAAAGATCAGAAGTGCTGTGGTTTAAATCTGGTATTACAACTTTTTTCTTACAACATATAGTTTCTAATAATGATAGTACGGCAATCAAAAAAACTGGATAGCCGAAACTTTCTAATCAGTGTGCATATGTAACCCCTTATCTCTCAGAACCTGAAATCTTACTTGAATTAATATGGGCAGAGTTTACCAGGTGTTACAAATTTCTCAACATGAAAAAAATTAAAGCGTTACATCAGACCCGGTTCTGGAGATGTGTAAAATCAGCATAAAAAGATGGTCAAACTCATCCAAACAAACAAGCAGTCCTGCAGGTAAAACTTCGGAGTATTGAAAGAAAAAGCAGTTTCCCAAAGAGGCATTCTACCACGTATATTTCAATTATTTATTTAACTTTGCTTTGATATGTATCCTTGGCTATCTCTGTTTAGAACTATGACTAAAAAGTGTGGGAAAGCAAGAAAGGTGAAGAGTAGCTTTTTAACAGTTATGTCTTATGAACAAATATATGGATCTATTGTGGGACTGGATCTTTTATATAACCACAACTATTCAATTAACTTTAATAAAATCATAAAAAAATACATAGTGTATCTATCAGAAAGCTACAAATGCATGTTCCTTCACAGAAGTAAAAATAAAACAGCACCCTAGGAAGCCCACTGTCAGTCTACAAAATTATTCAAAATATCTGTCCTTTGAAGATATTCTGATACCATAAAATCTGCTTTGAAAATTGCATTGATTGTGAACTTTGACAGATATGTTTATCAACTAGCTGGTTGATTGTATATTTTGTAAAAAGATATATGCATTTCAAATAATACCTTATATGAAATAAATTTTGTACACTCCTCAGTGTCTGTATTCTTCAGCTGTCAAATTCAATGTATCTAAGAAAATTGAGAACATGCTTATTTTCCCTGTAGATTCATATAAAATCACGAAATTTTTGAAAATTTTTTTACTCAATTTCTGACACAAATATGTGATAATTAATCATGGAAAAATTTTCATGACATTTTCTCTTTCTAAAAATGCAAAATTCTGATTCAAGACAGATTTGCATTTAGCTTAGTTAAAAACTGTTTCTATTTGCTGTGCCTAATGCCAGGCTCATGGTAAGAACATCTTTGCATGGTAACAATGTGATCACATCTATAAACATGTGCATTTGGACATGGTGCTGCAACAGCCAAACTGACAGCTCTCCCTGTGCATGTACCAGTGCATGCTTAAAGGCAGCTTGCACAAGCACAAAGTGCTGTCTACTCAAAGTCAGAACTGGTCTTTGCATGGATGCAATCTAACAAGACTTGATCCCAAGGTAGATTAAGACCTCAAATTCTGGAAAGCAAAACGTGAGTTTCTAAAACATGGAATTAACTCCTTCTCTTGTACATAGTTGTAATATGGGAAAAATGGAAACTTAATTTCAAAGTACGTTTCATGAAGTCCTGTAACAGCAGGTCAGCAGGAAACGGAGGTAAATTCAAGGCTTTGGTGAGAAACAGCAGTTTAGCATGTTCCCAAAGGATAATAAACAATTCACCTCTTCCCTTTCCAGTATGGAAAAAAGGAAATTATAGGAGAATAAAGACTGGAAATATTTCCCTTACGCCACATACATATGCTATAAATATCTCAGTGTCTACACAAAGCCAAATTTTACTAAGGGTCACAAAAGATTTAAATTGACACCAAACAAATATTAGTATGGCAACTAAGTTTCAAATGTTTGACTATTGGAATACAACTAACCTAGTGATCTCTCACTACTTACTCTTCTGGCCTTACTCTTTCTTGCTAGTGATCAGTTGCAAAATATTTGTGCAAAGCAGGAAACACTCCAACAGCACAAAGAGGCCAACATGACTTTCAGAAAGAAAACCTAAAAGCCTAATCCATTCCAAGGCTGAGGCTGCATTTCCATGTCTTGAGTTACCTGTTCAGACTGTTGTCTGTATAAGTCTCTGGTCCTTGCTGCAACCTCGATTTTTACATTAAGAATGACTTCCAGTAGAAAAAGCCTGCTTAACTCCATGTTAGTTACTTACACGTTAGTGTAGAACCTTAAAGCAGGAAAATCCTGTTAAAATCTTTTACCATCAGTGATTTCCCTCACGGAGTGAAATACTGAAGTGTTTATATAGACCATCCACTATGAGTAATTCAGAAAGACAAAACAGAAATACCGACTGAGAGTTTTCCCTCATGTAAGATGTACATTCACAAGAGATCGTCACACCTTTTCTTTCATGTGTACAGAATATTTAGCACATGTGAACATTTTTCAGGCAACTCAATATATTCCACAGGTGGTACAAAATACTTCTTTTTCCAGACCTGAAAAACATCTATTGGTTTTCTACAGAATCAAAAATGTACTTGGGTAGCATTGAATAATAAAAAAGAGGATAAAATGACAATACATTATTTTAATTTTTATTTTAAGGTACAGTTGTAATATATATTAGGAAACTTTCCTCCACTTTCATTATCTTCTTGCTGTCCCAGCTGCAATCCAGCAGATCTTACCAAGACCTACAAATACCAATGAATTTCAGCACGTGTAGTTACATAAAGAGTATCACATCAGCTGCTCAGGATAGCATGTTTCTGGGTTTTCTACATCTCACCAGATCAGGGCTGTGTTGGTGGTTAGCAGAGCACTGCTCTGTAGCAGAGCACGTGCAAACCCCTGTGCCCACAAAGCAGTACCTTTTCCCCACCTGGTGAAATTTGGACCCAATGCTCCAGTGCTTACTGCATGCACAGCACACCATGGATTTTACTTCAGTACAGCCCAGCCCATGAGCAGCTGCTGACACTGCAGGGACAGACACCCAGGCTGCAACATGGGATGGACACCACCGAGACCACCCCAGCACCCAACCTGCAGCAGCAGAGAGGTGTCTGACAAGCAGGACACAGCAGAATCAGAGCCATTGGGACTCAGTGTTCAATTTAGCGCTCTGGCATGTCAGACACAGCTGCGCTTCATCTCCCTTGCACAGCAGCAGCCATTCACTCCTTTCATGTTGCTCTTCAAGCAGCTGATTGCACACAGCCCCCCCTGAGCAACCCTGCAGTCACCTTCTGCCGAGCACTGAGCTCGGCCATGGGCAGGGTGGTGGCCAGGAGGAGGCAGCAGCCTGGGCCCACAGAACCCAGCAACACCACGCCACACACTGGGGCAGAGAGCACAGGGAACCTGGGGCTGGGGAGTATTTCTGCCTCCAAACCAGGCTGGCCTTGGCCCACCTGCTGCAGACAAGGGCCTTGGGGCTGCCACACACAGCAGCACCTCCTACTTGACCATTCACTGTAGCTCTACCATGGCCAGAGGTGCAGGTGTTCAGGGTGAGTAGTAAAGATTACCAGCTTCTGGTCTGAACCCATACAAATGTGAAAAGCCTCCACCCTGCCCAAAGAAAAAGCTTAAAAATACTAAGGAAACAAGATAGAGTTGGCAGTATGACAAAGATATAAAACTGAGGCAAGGGGTGTGTGGTTGTTATCATTTGTTATCACTTGTGTACTTAGGAACGGTAACATTTAAAGGACAGAAGACATACATGTGTGCACACAGTGAGCCATACTTGCTTTTCTTTCCAGCTACCATGTTCCACAGGAAGCAACACTACTGGTTAATCCAGGGTTTACCTTGAGCAGAGATGAGAAGAGGAAGGTTTGAGTAATGACCTCAAAACAAAGGAAAACTGTTCTACGACAATATGCAGCCTCCTTTTCAGTGCTGGAAAGGAACACATGGCAGAGGAAGTCTGAGGCATAATGGAAAAAAAACACTGTTCAAAAAGGGGAATAAAACTAAAAGCTTCAAAACAAGTGCACAGCTATCCTAGTTTGGTTACTTTTGGCTACTTTTAAGTGCCAACACTGCTGTAAGAACTTCTGCATAACAGAAAAATCTGCACAGATTGCCAGTTGGAACCAGATGTACATGAGCTTAGAAATAACAGAATTCACACTCTTCCTTGGTTGCATTTATTGTGCATGAACTTCACAGTCACATTTTACTGCTTTTCATAGAAATCGTATAAATTGACATACACAATCACACCAAAACCTGAGTTCTAAAAACAAATCACTTTATTCCTGACATGCATACTATAAAATTCTGGCTGCATTTTCAAGAAACAAAAGCTAAGGAGAACAGTCTAGTGTTGGATAGCAGCTAAACCTCCTGTACTTATTGTTTTCCTTTGAATGAGACACACCCCATATTTGTTGCACAATAAACGGTCTAGGTACTTCTAAAGTTGTGCCCTAACACCAAAGTAGGATGAATTAATTATTTAACTACAAGATCACTCCTCTTGAGAGTCTTTCTCCCAGTTTTGATTAGTGATCACTATATCCCCACAGAAGTACTGGCTTCTAAAATAATTATTTGTCTACATTGGTAGACAAAATAGTACCCAGAACAAGATGTTTCTTTCACCAGCCTTAGTTCACCATAAATTAAAACCAAGAATTCTTATTTCTTCAACTTCTAAAAGACCTTTCTGTCTTCTGCTGTTTTCCACTTCCCCACATACACCATTTCAGCTTTTGAATTGAGATGCTGACCTTTTTGAAGGGCCAAAGTGAAGAGCAAGTATGTATACAACAGGCATTTTTGACAGCACCCTTAAAAGCATTGAACACAAGTTAGTTATCAGATCAACGGAAAAGCTTATGCTCAAGTATATTTGCTCTGTTAGTTCAGTTGGCAGAGTAGGAGTCTTGTTATCAACACAAACTCCTAATAATGGTATAGTCATCAGCCCTGACAATCAGTTTTAAGGATAAAACTCTTAAGCATTTTAAAGCCACAATTCTGACCAATTGCTTATCATGGCAGGGTTTTGTACCACAAACTTGTATGTAAGATTTACAGTTTTAGGGCACCCACCCCTTTTTTATAATCTTAAATTGGATGCCGATTTTCTCCACTTATCTGACAAAGGAGAAAAGGAGACATCTAGAAAACAAGTATCTGTATTGGACTAATGAACTACACCACCTCTGTCCCTGGAAGCAAAGGCAATCAGTGACAGAACACATCTCGTCTCAGCTTCAGCAGTAGAAACTGCATATACATCCCTTGGAAAGTCATTTTGCTATAGAACAAAGTTGTATTCCAGAAATATAAAATACTTTGGTAGCCTCAAACTTAAAGATTACATAGCAGTACAAAATAACAGCAACAAGTGGGCAAAGTTAAACCATTAACTCATGTACAACTTCAACTTATGAGGCATTAAAAATCCTTGAAGCTGCGGAACTTTTTTTCAGATCTGATGATTTGAAGAGAGCCAGAGTGTGCAGTTGTAACAGGTTTATAGTGTATGGAGGGCTTATCCTTCTAGCTCAACTTCTATTTCAAAACATGAAAGATGATTTAAGAGTCACATCTGTACAAATCAGTCTAGATATTACATTACTTCATGTTCCTCTCCAGAGCTCTAGCAGCAGTCTTCCAAATGTTGTTAAGTTTTGATTTGCTGAGATGTTAATGCCAACAGTCTCTTGCTGAGCAGTGCATTGTGTCGCTGAAGATACTCTATTACATCTCCTTGCTTCTCAACTATCTCTTCCAAACTGGAATTTTCCCTTGAAATAAAAAAAAGTAAATATGTGTTTCAGTAAGTGACAGCAGCCTTCTAACATGTGAAATGTCAGAGCTAATCAACACATACCTAAACAGTTGTTTCCTTTAGTTTCACTTCTGCTGGGATCAACTAATTTTTGAGGGAAGAGCAATCTACAACACCTATATGTCTAACTCTCGGTAGGAAGAGAAAGTTTGGCTGAACTTCATGCCATGCATACACAACTGAGTTACATACTCCCTGCTAGACAGAGTGAGGATCTTACTGTTTAAGACACCAAGACAGATGATATGCTAGAATTGTAGTAAGAACCACGGAACTTTTCCCACACACATTAGGAATTTTATTTTGAGCAGGCATAATGTTGTTCAGCTGTGGAAGATCATAAGCTGTTCAAGACAGACATCTCTTGATTAATTTGGAGTAGCATACATTATATGCTACTATATACAGCAATATCTGTATATGGCAGCATCAGTACCAAAATGTTGTTATTTCAGATCTCATGTACAGCTACCCTCCCCCCTTTAAATATATCCAGCTTTCAGATTTAACTCCAATAGTAACATTGCAACAGTTAAATAAAGCGCACTTAATTGAGAAAAAAAAGTATAGAATTAGAAAAATCTAATTAGGAATTTTTACGATACAGCAAGATAAAGTAGCAATGCCTGAGTGTAATCTGCTCTTTCCTTACATATTATTTCTTCTCAGCTGACTTGGGAATCTGCCCTCCTAGTACACTTGTGAGCATCTTACTGCTGAGAAAGTTGCTCCTCAGCCTTAAAACGTTTTGTAGAGGAACATTGCCCATTTCATAGCTCCTAGAAAGCGCTGAGAAGGATATTGATTAGAAAAAAGCTTAGGTCCTAAAAAAAACCCTAATTAAAACCCTACTGTAGCTAAACTGAGAAAAGTAAAGAACACAAGTTTTGTAAACAGAAAACTTGCAGCCTTAACCAGTAACGTGCACTACCAACTTAAGGCTCCCTATCACTAGCTTAGGTTGCAGAGGGCATGATATTCAAAAAACATTCTTATAACAAGGTCAACTGAAGGGCGGACAGGATTCACTTTTCAATAGATGTTAACTCCCAAAGGAAAGAGAGTCAGAGTTGTATAGAGCTAAATTAAAATAACAGTTTTGCAATCAGTTCTCACAGGAAGTTTGCACTCTTTAATCAAAAATAAGCAGAGTCTTTTCCTCAGCTTGTCATTGTTGCAGACACATTCCCTGGGCATTTAAGAATTTCTCAGGGGAGGAGATGAATGAGAAAGAAATGAGGTCCACCATGCAATCATCATGGTTTTTATATTAAAATGGAAGTCAGACATGGTATCAAAATTCAAGACAACTCTAAATCCTTCCTGTATCCTGGACATCTACATCCAAGTTCCATAAAAGCATGTGCATGCTGCATTTGTGATACCAGGGGAAGTCCCAAAGTCATCTCTTATTAGTCAAGACTTTCATGAAGGCAGCACATATAGGAGCAAGTCATAGTATATCAGAAAATCTCCAATTCTTATACAGAAATCTGTGTTACTTTCAATTACTAGTTTTTATTAAGTCATACCAGACTGATTTCAGCAACTGGAAAATGTTTTAGCAGTTGGCAGCTACACAAAGAATAAATGAAAAGAAAGTCTCAGTGTCTGTGACAGTTTCATTTACTGTTGGACAACTACTCTCACTGAGATCTTCCTTACTCCTTAAGTGCCCTCCACACCTTAGAAGCTCCTTCCCAAACTCAAAATGCATTCCAAATCCATTGCTAAAATTTAATGTCCAACTGCTGGCACAGAACAGAGCTACTAAATTTTCTTCTTTGTCTATCAACTGTCCACAATATATTTCCTTTCCTGAAAAAACCAGCTGAAGCAGCTAGTAGGCTTCTGTAGGCCTACTTTAAGTAACAGTGTAAGACAACTGTATCTTTCCTCAAACCCCATATAAAATCAACAAAACCAGATTAAGCACAGTTATTTGTATTAAAGACTCACATAAACAGCCATAAATGGTCAAATCATCTCCATCCTTATGTATGAGGATTTCTGTATCATAGTAAATCATCCTTTACTATGGAGAAAGTACAAGATTGCTGCATCTCATCAGTGCATCTAAAATGGGAGGCCTATGCATAGTTCCTTCAGAGCTGCTATTCCCACCTCTGGTTTAGCTGACAGGTTTAAGGTTGCATGCAAGTCTACAGGAAATTATGCAATTCCATTCATGTTACCAATATACCATGGCTGAACACAGAACAAAATGAATACAGGGTTCTTACCTGAATCCAACTTCTGAGGTAATGTGACTAGGGTAGGCATACATCTTTTCTTCTTCAATTATGTCAGGTCTTGGCTTGGCACGATTGAAGTTGCTTATTTTCACTGCAGGAAAGCTTTATAAATTAGTTGGAAAGTGGGAAAAAAACAAAACAAAACAAAAAGATGCTGCTTTAACAACAGAGTCCAAGTTATAAAAATCTGTAACAGATGATCCTAAGATTACCTTAGGATAGGTGATGGAATGACAATAAAGTAATCTGAGAAGTGGGAAAGCAAAAGCAGACTCTATTTCTACTCGTTGCTGTAACTGCTTTGATTAAAAGTCAGTGATAGTTTGGCAAATTGATTTATTCGCTGGTTCAGTTCTTCTATTCCCCTCAGTCCTGCTGCTTAAAAGACCTGCATGGGGAAACTTGAACATACTGCTTAACATCTGCAAAGTTTAATCTGCCACCTAAGAAGGGTGAAACCTAAGTTGCTTTTTACAGGGTTTCAAGATTCAGTCTCCAAGTTTGGGCAAAATTAAGCAACATGCCATAAAAAAAATTGTAAGAAGTTTTGTAATGTTTCTGGTTCAGGACTCATAGCTTAAGCTCTTCAATAAGTACTAGTTTAACTAGACCAGCTGCAGTGAAGCAGCAGCTTGTTTGCCTGCTCAGACTAGGGCAGGCTTGCCACAGAAAGCCATAGTGAACCTAGCAGTCTTGGCTGTCAAACCCAGAAGTCATTCCTGGGCACCTGTGAATAAAGATTCAGGCTAAATTTAACAGATGTAGAATGGTGGGAAAAGTTGTAGGCACCCTATGCATTATTTCGAAAAGGAAGCTGAAAATATTTAAAGCCATTCAGTGTCAGATCCTGATTCAGAGAAAGTAGCAAAATATCCAGAGTATGCATTCAGGACTCTGCAGTTAGGGCTGCTTGTGAAACAATACATCTAATGCCACAAAAAACATTACAGTACAGCTCTGTGAGAAATCCACAGTACTGCAACAGAGAAGGAGTGTCCCTACAAGTCAGTACTGTGATGGGGTTTATTACAGGCCACCCTCCTAAAACAATGCTAAGACCCTCCAGAGGTTAACTACGAGTTAGGCTCAAAGGTTAGTTATTTCTATGATGGTATTTCTCTACAAATAAAACCACAAAGGAATGGATCTGGAATTCTCAACATGTGTTGTTTGTGGGAATGTTGGTCTTTTATTCAAGTGATATTAGAAATATGTGAGAAAGTAATTAAATACATATATTTAGTAAGTCTTTCAAAGCTTTACTCCCTATCCTAGCAGTAAAAAACTTAGAATAGTAAGCTGACATTTAGAGCTGTCTGTATCATACTTCATTCCATGCACTTTTACCTCACTTGAACGATTTATACATGTCAAGACTATTATAGGTCAATCACAGCAATTCCTTGTAGATTTCTGAATCTCTGCCTCTGCATCCTACAGCTATATACACACTGCTGCATGGAAATAATTTTACGGAAGGCAGTAGTCCTTCACAGGACATTATCTGTCATGCAATTCATAAACAGTTCCAACAAGCAAGAGGAAGTATCTAGAATTACAGTTAGGTATTCCTGATTTGTGAGACAGAATTATTTAACAGAAATTATGTCAGGTACATGAACCTTCTAGAGTTAGGCATTTATGTCTCATTCTAATAGTTAAATAATTATTTCACTGTGAAGAAACAATATGTGAAGTGGTGCTGCCTTTCTCTCCAAAATTTGGAGTAACATGCTAATACAAAAAAGGGTGGGCCAGTAGTTTTAGTGTAAATTTACCTTAGTCTCCCCATTGTTGCTCAGCTGATACTATCTTAGCAGTATCTGCTAAGTGCTTGCCTTGAAGAGGGGAATTCTAAACCTCGGCAGAGGGTTGCCCTTAAAACTATCCCATTAAAGAAGCTGCATGTTTCCACCCAGTCACATACTCTGCTCTGTCTGAGAGAAAAGACTCATCTGGATGTCATTATTACTACAGATTCTCGGGGTATTTTCAAAATTGGACAAATACATTTGTTTTGCCTCAGTACAGCCTTAATTTGATATTAAAATGTTGAAAAACCTTAAAATCCACCACTACAAATAAGACAGACATGCAAGCAGTCTCTCAGCCTACCTCAACAAGAATTAGAATGGAAAACAAGAAAACAAAATTACACTATGTACTGGAAAAAGCAACCTAGGGTGACTGCAAGTCTTCTTCATCATGCAGCAGGTGTAAAATCACATAAAAATTAACCCTAATTTTGTACACCAAGCTTTAGAGAATGAATTTTACATTGACTTGGGGCTGCTCAGCAGATAAAGTAGAACATATTGCCTGACTCTTTCCTAGCAATGCAACCCTTCCCCTTTGTTCCAGGATTCACTGGACCCTTCTTCAAGCCTCTTTGAACTGGAAAGCACAACAATGCACCTCACAACTTCCTTGTACACACTGATCAATGAATCTGAAGGTCATAGGAATTGGCATAATGCAAGTCAGGAAACAATACTCTTTCAGTGAAAATAAGCAGAAAAATAGTTTAAGAGTTCTTACAGAAGTACAGGCTCAAACCTTACTGCTATACAGGTTTGTTGCACTTATCCTTTTTGGTCAAGGTAAGAGTCACACAATGTAGCTCTTTCAGCTCTAGGAGGCCTAAGGGCTAGAAATAGCATTTCTCTGGAATTCCTGACATTCTATTAAAGTTTTACAATTTATCTCTTATTTCCCGAGTTTCCCAGGAAAGTAAGTATGCGTATGCAAAGAAGGGATGATCTTCAGCATTCTTGGAATAGCTTTCTAGGACTGCCATGATTGCATTCCCTCATCACTGCCTTTATTCTTCAAGAAGGACAGTCAGTCTACTTGAGCCATGCTGGGCTTTTGGGGGAAAAGTCTGACAAGCCTGCAGCATTCAGGCTTCTGCACACTTGTAAGACAAAGACATCGTTTAGGGCTGAGACCTTATTTCTTGATGCATTTTTGATGGCATTACAGGAGAGTCAAGAATAGGTTTCATTTCCTAGATGAACAAGCTACTTGGCAGTATTTCTCTTTGTGCCATCACATCACTATGAACACACCAAAGTTTTTTTGAAGCATTTATTTATCGACATTTTAGGTAGTTTTGTGAAGTTTAAAGGCAAGTGTTTTATCAAATGTTAAGTTACACCAAACCTAAAGCAGACAACCTTACAAACCAACAGTGCAACCTTACAACCAACCTTACAAAGCCTCACAGTTTTATAAAGCACTACTGTGTTTTGATATGATCACAGATTCCAAACCCCATGCATCTCTTAAATATTCATTAGAAGGAATCTTCCATTTTAGTGTCAAAGAGAAACTGAAGCATTTGGGGTAGTACCAGGGAAAGAGGAAGAGCCTGGATAAGGCACAATCACACAATCAGGTAGGCAAACCCCACATGTAAATCCCAGAGGCAGGGCTGACTAAGCCAGCCAGCTCTTACTGCTTCACAGCTTGTGGTGCATGCATCTGAGAAACACTGATAAACAGACAAACCTGTTCCTGGGACACTTTTTGAAACAATTAGACATTTATTGCCACTTCACTGGATTAACAGCTTTGAGATAACACAGAGCTTTCATTTAGCAGCCCTTGGAACCATATCAAGCCTGACAACCTCTCCCAATTTGTTTTGGATTTGCCTTAGCTCTCCTTCTACAATCACAGAATCGTTTTGTATTTGTAATGGTAGTTAAATGCCTTGGGGTACACCAAGTGAGGGCAAACAAAACAGTTGAGTACCAGTTATAATGAACATCACACAAGAAGGCAAAGCTTGCCTCTCTCACCTGTGTAAATCACTAAGCATGTCAGGGAACTAATCATCTCCAGGCTTAGGACTCCCAGGATAAGATACAGGTACACTTTGCTGTGATCAGGAAAGGAATGCTGCACTGACAGAATCAATAGCAGGGCTGTATTACCTAGAAAAGAAATGTTATATTTTATAGATTTACTAATAATTATTAGCTACTAGAAATAAATTTATACTTTGTCATTCCCCATATCTGCATTAGGCTGCAACACTTCAATAATGCTTTTCCATTTCATACCATACTTGCCCTTTCAGCTCATTTCCTTAACATGCAAGTTTATACCTGCTGGTAGCAAAATGAGGTTTCGTTTCAGCATATGCCTGTAACGGTACACAATTATAAGTGCTCTTATAGATTCTTCTGACTTAAAAAACAAGAGTGGAAGGAGTGGAAGAAACACATTAGAAATACCTAAAATAGGTATATGGGCTTAAACAGGTTCTGGCTTTGCTGATGCCACCCATTCTTTCTATTTCTAAGAGAACACATGAGTCAGCTGAAAATGAAGGAGTATTTTCCTTCAAGCAGATTTAAAATATATTTAAATGACGCTAACAGAGAGAAAAAAAACAAACTAAACACCTTCCTTTCAAAGCTTACTTGCATAGGCTTCCACTTGCCCATTATTATCTCAACACTTGAATATTACTGAAAGTTTAATTGAAATGAGTACAATTAGTCAAGGAGAAAAAATACTGAGTTACTTGCCTAAAAATCTTTTCTGATATAGAGTGTGAAGTGTTCTCTTCCTTGATGTAAAAATGTTATAACCAGTGTCTGGATTAAGAACCAAGTTTATAAAGACCATTAATGTAGCTAGGGAACTGTGCAGTTCTCTTTCCTACTGTGTCAATCTACTGAAGGAAATATTATCAGCAGTCATTAGCATGGCAGGAAGCTTGCAGTAATGGAAGAACTACCTTCTGAACAACAGATGATTAAAATTATATAATACAGCACACACCTGACTGAACATTCACAAATGCCCAGAGTTTGTCTAGTAGGGGAGATGTGGACTCCATCTAAGACTGAAAGCGGGGCTCAGTATTGCTGATTACACTGCAACAGGCAGAAACCTTTTGCATCATTAAGCCTCCTGTAGCCTGCTTTTGTCACTGCACTCCAAACACTACTGCATCTTCAGAGCTCTACCTAGTGGCCAGAGCCTGAAGTGTCGCACATTTATCAAGCTGACTACCTCGTTTAGGGACTGAAAGCTAGGTTTTCATATAGAACAGGACCATTTCACTTATTAATTCTAATGAAAAAAGAGCTGCTCCAGGAGGGAGGGATTATAGGAGACAAAAGTACTGCAAAAGCCATAGCTCTGCCCTTTTCCAGTGCTATTTGTGGGAAAAATCCCCTTAAGTTAAATGGATTTCAGATTTGAAAGTGATTTGTAGAAAAGCTTCACCAGTTAATTGCATCAACACTTTACAGCTAAACTTGCCAGAGATGTAACTTAAAGATATAGTTAAATCACTCCTATACACTATCTTTTGTCCACAGAAAGTAGAAAAATACAGTCAGATATAGAGCTGAACATTACAGATCCTCAGTGAAGGTCAGAAAATTGGTTATTTCACTGGATTCAGACAGCTTGTTGGGCAACAAGCAATTCGTCTGTTTCCCTGTGGATTGCTCAGCTTGAAAGAAGAGCAGCACACTTCCTGCAAGGACTAGCAGTGTTACTACATATCCAACCAGACAAACGAATATGCAAATCAAAATCACCAGCAGTCAAACACAGACCTAGCTGACTGAATACTTAATGGCTGTAAAAATGCTAATGACTGAATGTTTTACTCAGCCTCACAGTCGTGAGCATTTTTACACTACAAACAGTTCTTACAACCTGCATCTGGCAGACCAGAAAAATCAGTACAGAGGTTCATCTGACTAAAGTAAAATTCATAAATGTTCACAGGCAAGTTTGTAAAAGTTCATAATTTATAATACCCTATTATATACAAAATACTCAGTCTTTTACTGTGTCACAGTTTAAAGCTTTAAGATGGAAAAAACCCCAAGTTCACCTGTGGCATGTATCAGCAGTGGAAGCCTTTTCAGATGCCTTGTTGATCGGTATATGGAGAAGTAACCTCTTCTTCTGACTCTGCTGTGGTGGTGCTGGACATATCGTTCAAAAAGGACATGCAGAACCCACAGAACTACTTTTGCGATTATTATGACAGTCTGCACTTTAAGTGGGTGAGTGTAGTTTCCAGGGCACTTATCTTCGTTTGGATTGGGGTAAGAACAAAACATAGCTGCTAAAAATGCTAGAACAACAAAAGCAACCTGGAAGAAAAAGGAAGAGAGAAAAATTGAAATTTAAAGTCAACACTTAGCTATATATATGAAAAATAACTTGAAACACAAAATTAACTACACAAAATCATGTAGTTAATTCATTATGCATTACTTTCTAAATTATTTTATTAAAGTTGAAGTAACATTAAAATATTATTTATGTACACTTGCTACAACCACTACATGTCACTCTGGGAACATACAGATGACTGAAATTGCTAAATAGTAAGACAGACTTCCAGGAAGGTAACCAGTCTCCAGCAGAACAGAACTGTTAATTGTGACCCTTCCCAGAATTTCTAATAAATCAATTTCACCATTCCTCGAGTCTTCATAGTGAATTTATTTAATTTCTGGACCCTCCTTACTATGTCTTTTTACTTTAAGGAAAACTTTATTTATGTTCCTATAAAAGAGAAATCACATCTTTTTAGACTCATTCAATTACACTTAATGCTGCTCTGTGGAAAAAGCTCTTATCTTATTAGTACAGTCTATGTTTCCTTAAACTGACATTTCCTAAATGAAAATCAATGCTTTTCTACAGCCACTGAAGATCATCTCCAGGTTGACATTAGAAAAGTGAACCATTATAGTAACTTAAAGTGAATTATTAACACACTAGGTAGGCATCTTTGCCAATTGGTAATCATTCTTTAGTATATTTACTATCAGAATTTCCATGTTACCTTTTCAATTTTGTCAGAAAAACCAGACAGATTGTCAGTCAGATTGCATATATAGTCAGATTGTATATTTACTTATCCTTGCAGACTGCCATTTTGCCGTAACTTTCCCTCTCTTCTAGATTCATCTCCAAATTTTCAGCATCACCAGTGAGCATCAGCAATCTTTTGGCCAATTAGAAAGCAATTACCTGTGGTATATTGCATATTACCTGTGTTATATTGCATATTACCTGTGTTATATTGCATACACACGAGGCTTTCATAATATTTACAGAGTTTTGTCACAAAATAAAAATTCTCTACCGTGTTCAGTGAACAAGAACAATATTATAGTTTCTCATCCTAGTTCATTCTACAAAAGAGGAATATTTTTAAAACAGAACTGAAAAGAAAAACAACTCCCACCAAAACAGAAATAAATGGAGAGCTACTAATAGACAAAACATAAAAAAAATCGATTTGTCTCAAGTCTATAAATGAGTTCTAATACACTTAGAGCTCAAAGAAAAAGAGGTGTCAGTTGTTCTGCATGTCATAACTGACAGAAACACCATATCAGAACTGAAGACAGAGGAAAGTATCCAATTTTCATTTGCTGTCCTTGTTTCCATACTTAGTTCTATGAGTATTTAAGATCCCACCACCCCCTTTCCACCCTCTTGAATTTATATTCCCTATTTTTGTACTTTCTTAAGCAACACTCTTCACAGAAATTAACTTTTCAGACCCACTTAATAACTCTTGAGACAAACTGCCCTTAGTTTGCTCTGGTTATGACCAGAGTTAGGTAACTGGGGAGAGAGCAAGAAAGGGGAAGAATTTTCAAACAATTGTCAATACCTAAAAAAGACATTAGAGAGGACAGATAGGATAGAAGGTGGAGGGAAAGAAACCAAAACCAAAATAGCAGTGTACCCCACATTATCCATAAAACCATTACTTCAAATACAAATTAAACACCATATTGTCTTGAGATAGGTTAAGTTGCTAGATTAAGTCGTTAAATAAGAGGAAAGTTTATCATTTGTGTAATCTATTATTTTACCACCTCCTTTTCTTACAAAGCTAAGAATAATTCAGCTATTATTTGATCTGTTTACTGTTTGGTTTGCCATTTTACAATAGTGATACATTTAGTTCTACTCCTTCCAGGTGTTAGGAACACATTTCAATACAAAAAATGGCTATATTAAACTGATGCAAGCAGGAATGACTAGCATTGCATTTCTACTACAGCAGTGTATACAAGAGGAAACAGGAAGCTGGCATTTAGAGTGGTATTTTTTAAATATGTTTTTCTTGCGTTGTTGCGCAGTTGCATAATAGGTGTTTCATCCCCCACATATTTTTACATACAAAAAGTTATTCTTATAAAGAGTAGTATTTAAGCTCAATTTTGTGTATATGCACACACAGAGAAGATTAAGGAAAGACAGGATTAATATAAATAAATTATTTTTAGCCTGTACACTTTACATTGCTCTCCAGCCTCCTGATGGGAAGCCTTCAGAAAAGCAAGGCTTGGCAAAAGGAAAGGCACTCAAAAACCCAGTCCCACCACAGTCCAGCATACCCACTTTCCAGAATTGCATGTAACTGGGCAGCTGCACCACAGCAGCTATTTTGCTACCTAACTCCATTTCTTGGTACGTGGAAGTGGAGAAGAAATACTCCAAGTTACATACAAATGGCTTTAGAGATGCATTACAGCTCTACTGCATAATACTATGATGGCTTAACTTCTCCAGGACATTTACCCCTTTGGCAGGCTGTGCATCAGAAGCTAACCTGGCCTCTCTCCACATTCCACAAGATTAATGCACATTTGCAGAAGCACAAGAGAAGGAAATCCAATGAGCTTGTTTTCCACACTATCTTTTCAGTGAGACAGTACCACTCAAGGTAGAAATTATAATGCTGCTTTGCCAATAGAAAAGGATACTTCTCCATTTTGCTCCAAAGACCAACTGGTCACTGGAACCAGGTTCAGCAATAGCAACGAGACTTAACTGTGAATATGTGTGTTAGCAGATGCCACAGAAGTTTTCCCATTTCTCTTCCCCAGACCTCTTTCCATCTCCAGGAGAGAAGAAATGGTGGAAGGAGAATAGGCAGCTGTTTCCTAGGATCTAGGTGATTGACATTTGGCTTTATCAGTTATGATAGTAGATAACAAAGCCCCAAGGCTTGGCAGAAAAATAGTCTAATAGTCTAACAATCTGCTCTATTATCAATAGCAGACTTCAAAGTGCCTTCTGTAAGGGAATGGCACAGAGTTCCTCTGGTAGGGGAAGGAAATACGGCTGAATACATGGTTTCCATTGGGAAATTTGGGAGCCTACTCAGCAGAATTGCAGAGGTCTTAAGTCTACTTGACAGCCAGAGGGGTATTTCTTGATACTAATACAAGGCCCACAAAATACCTACTCCTGAAGTTAGAAGGCTAAAGCACATTGAACAACTTTATGAAGCTGCCCAAAGAAAGACCTTAGAGGTTAGTACGTGCTTTGAAAGTCGTGGCAGATGTTTTCAAGAGCACTGGGCACTGCCTTTTGTGTTTGAGATCAAATGAAGCTCTAAAATATCTCATGTCACCAGTACTACAGAATCATAGAATCTAGGTTGGAAAAGACCCTTAAGATCACTAAGTCCACCCTTCACTTAACACTATCATGTCCACAACTAACCCATGTCCCTAAACAACTTGAAAGTGTCATTTCAGTCAGATCTTAGGCTCAGAGCTCTTCAGCCCTCCTTCTTCATATCTGGTTGCCACATACAAGCAACAACAAGCCTCTTCAGCTTATCAAGGAAAAACTCATTATTAGGCAGGACTCTCTCTGCTTCTGTCTACCAATCCCCATAAATGCCTAGATACTGTTCAGTATTTGTCCTTCTTGTTCTTAACCTCCAGAAGTGAGAGCAGGAAGTAACATTTGGAATAATTTCTCTCTCCATCCACTACCATGCAACACCACCTAAGCATGTCAAGTTTTACTTGTTTAGTTACCTTCTCTCTGAAATTAGGTTTGCTCTCAGAATGCACAGCATCAAAATTACCTCAGGCCTCTGTAACTAGTATAGCACTTCTTGGCAATAATATTGTTTTAATCGTACATATCCCACAGCATAGAAGAACTACTATATAAAATGCTCGTCCTCCTAAAAAGATGCATCACAGCGCCAACAACCAGAATGAGAAGGCAGCAAATATTTGATAGCATATACACCATCAGAATTTATTGGCAAAGGGGACCTCAGTGGCTTGGAAGGACAGCCAGTATATGCAACTCACTGTCATATCATCAGAACTCTGTCACATGAACAGTAGATTCTGAAGGATTCAGAAGAGAGATAGCAAATTTTCTTAGGGAAATCATGCTTCTTAAACTTACATGTATTAACAAAAGGAAATTGGCAAGGAGAACTGCTGGGATAGCATGAAATCTTGGCCTCAGCTGGGAATGCAATGTATGAGATGAAATGAGTGGTGCATCCAGTAGAGGATCATCTTCTAAACTCTGTGTTATTTCCAAAGAACCCTGGAACAGAAGGAGAGGGTAAATAATAGCAACAGGTAAGCTCTAAAAGTAAAGTACAAAGGTTTAAGAATTTTCTGTTAGCAAATCAAGCCTTGAGGGGGGAAAACCCCACTGGGTTAGTATCTTGAGAAAGTTCTTAAACTCTAGGTAAACTCTCATCACATCTTTATGAGATAACTCAGTCTCTGATGAATACAACACTACTTCCTAGCACCACACTGAGCCTTCAGGACGTCAGTCTTTAAAATGTATAACAAGTATATGAGCTTCAACCCTGAGAAATGTCAGAAGCATCAGTATTTTTATGGGAAAAAGTGACAAAGTCTCTCTCACATGCTTTTTACGGGTACTGCAAAACTCTTCGTTGCTCTTGCTTTTGTCCAACTACAGCTGGAGGCAACAACAAATCTGCAGTGTAACAGTAACAATTTTGAGTATTCAGCCTCTGATACTAACAGGTCAAAATACCTGTAGCAGTAACTAGAGCTGAACTCAGGCAGGAAAGAAGCAGTTCACAGAGCGAAGAAGATGCTTCCAAGTGCTGAGCAAGACAATCTCTGCCTATGCTAGAGAGAATACATGATGCCCTCATCATGTTTGAGCCAAGTATTAGGTCTTTGACTTCACATTCAGCTCAAATGTAGTGTCTTTTACTAAGTAGAAGGTAAGACTAAGTATGAGTGAAGGGAAAAACCTTGGACAAGGAACTTGTGCCACAGCTATGCATCCCTGCTCCTTTCAGGCTAGGACAAGGTAATTCAATACATACTAGGTGGAACATACACAGGCACTATGATGACCAAAACTGCTATAGTTTCTCTCTTAGCATTCTGTTACGCCCCTTGCCTCAGAAGATAAAGCAACTCAAAGATTTCCACTCATGTTTTGACTGCTCTTCTCCTTCGTGATCCCAACCACAGCCCAGAACAACAAGACAAGGGCAGACCCCATCCCACTCCAGACTTCCAACTATTCAGACATGCCAGGGTTCACCAGGCCATTTACTGTTTTATAAACTGAGGACTTCTCTTTGCCATGAGAGAATGCAGCATAAGCCTCAAGAAAAATGAGGCATGCCACTCCAGACACGAGCCTGGGAAGAAAGGGGTTGGGCCTAGGTATATACTTCACATCAATGAGAACAATGTAGATTGTCTCCCCAGTGCTATTTCACCTGCAGACAACTGCCTACAGTGAAATGATATCTTTTAATTAGCCCAGTCTTTGACTGTAAAAGATGATCTTTTACTGCACAGCTAAATGTTTACAAATGGCACTCCTCTTATGGCACTGATATAAAATTCAGAAGCTTGATAGCAAAGACGCCCTCTCTCCCTCATCTGCCTGTTTTCACAGGCCAGGTGTAATTTTCAGCTCTGAAAGCAAGGACCAACACTCCAGCAGCCAAGGCATCGTGCCTTATTCTTTAGATTACACATCCGTAAAAAATACATTACTATGCAGGTGGAGAGACACTGGAATAGGTTACCTGGAGCAGATGCCCCATTCCTGAAAGTGTTCAAGGCCAGGTTGGCTGGGGTTTTGAGCTAGCTGGTGTAGTGGAAAGTGTTCCCGCCCATGGCAGGGGGGTTTGGAAACAGATCTTTAAAGAACCTTCAACCCAAACCATTCTATGATCACAGAATCAATAGCAGGGCTAACAGCTCACATCTCCCACAAACACAGCAATTCTCCTTAGGACAATATTCTCTGTCTCATGGGAACAAATGATTCACCCTTTCTGCAATACCATGAGGGATCAGGGCACTCCTTCACATATAAAGCTTTAACAGAGCCTTTACTATGCTACTTTCTCACAAAACTAGCTACAGTCTATCTTTGCATCCTAAAATACAGGTAGTATTAGGAAGCACTAGATTACATAACCTCTTCAAATAGATTTTATTACAGACAACATGGAGAGGAGGGGAAGTATGGCATATGATGATACCATGCAGCCAATCTGACATATAAGAAAATCCAGTAAGCGTCCTTCTTAACTGGAGTAAACATTGGTTTCATTTCATTAAGGTGAGCCAAAACGACAGCTGCCAAAAGCCAAAATGCCTTAAATCCAGACTTGCTTGGCACTGCTGCTGAGCACAGGTTAAAGCTTCAGCCTCTTGGCTCCCTGATCCACTTCCAGCATGTGACTGCTTCCACAGCAGCTCATCGCCAGGAGAAGGAGGAGAGCAGGCAGGAACAAGCCACAGCCAGCAAGCCTTGCCCACGCAGGCTTCCAGCTGGGGCGGGGAGAAACATTTAAACAAACACAAACACGCCGTGCTCATGCCAGCGAACAGCACATAATCCAGAGACCGCACAGACAGGATACGCCTGTGGAAAAATAACCCAGAAAACCTGAAGGAGCCACACGAGCAGCCCCGATTAGAGGCTAATAATCTCGACTGATAGCAAGCCCAGGCCCAAATGCCTCGGGGATATTTCAAGTCCGGCCGGGGAGGGGCAGTGCGGGGAGCGAGGGGCCGCGGCGGCCCCCTCGCTTCGGAGAGGGCCGCTGAGGAGGCGCCTCGGCCGGCGGCGCCCCCGGAAGAAGCAGATAAAGCCTGGGGCGCCGGGGACGGAAAACAACCAGGAAGAGGCGGCTCAGAACACGAGGCTCTCGCCCGGCGGCGCCCACCCTCAGCGGCAGCCCGGCCNCCGGCATTGGGCCCGCGCCGCCCCAGCACCGCCCCGGGGCGTGGCCCTGCCGGCGGAGGGGCCTTGGCCGGGGCTGGGCCCGAGTCCCACCGAGCTCCCGCCCCGCTGCCCTTCACAGAACCTTCGCCCACCCCGCCCTGGCCGCCCTGGCAGCCCGCGACGGAATTCAAAACGGAGGCCGCTTAGAGCAGGCTCCGGGCTGGTGTCCCTGCGGGCCGTGGCTGGGGAGGCAGCGCAAGGAGGGGAAAGTACCCCAGCAGCAGATGGCTGGCCAAAGTGTGGGGTAAAGGCAGCGTAGGGTGGGTGTCAGCCCGCAGTGCAGAGTATTTTCTCACCTCCAGTTGGTCTTAGAGAGACTTCTTGAGGAAAGGATGAAGTCTATGACGCTAGTAACTGTTTACAGTAGATCTGGTTGCCCCTTCAGATCACGAAAAATTTTCTGGCCTTGTATGTTTAGGGAAGGAACATGAACATGTTTTCTTGAAAACGTGTGCTTGATAATTTCATTTTCTTACCATTTATGATCACACTGAGACTCAGTGTCCAGACTACTCCCTTATGGATCTCTGTCTTATTGACATTGACAGCCTTGTGTATTCTGGATACTCTTCAACCACTTGGTCGGGCTTAGTTATTATTTGGTAATTTTTGTTAGCCTCTCTGACAGTTTTCAGCTATAACCTATCTAAAATGAGAAGGATCTGAACGTGTTCAAGCACGTGCACAGTATCAATTTCTAAAGCATCATATGTATTATCTGTTATGTGCTCTGTTCATCTGCTAGTGTTTCCTAACATTCTGTTTGTTCTACACGATCATCCCTTAACCTTCAGCTAATGCTAGTGAGAACTCTGGAAGAGGATCAAAGCTGTTAACGGGGGTCTGAAAGACCAGCACGATTGTATCCTTTCCAGGTTGTAAGTGTTCTAGGTGTACTATTTAAGAGAAGCCAGGACTGTCACCCTAAACAGCTGCAGTGGCTGTCTCTCTTGAAAGCATATTGAAGGGGTGAAAACTGCTCTTGAGGTATAAACTCCATCAGAGAAGTTCCAAGTATATTATCTCAGTTTCTGTGACTTTTTCTGGCTATCTTTTTCTAGAAAAAATACTAAACTGAAACCTCCCACCCAGAGCATTTACATTCATCACTTGCATTCATTTGTTCTTGTTTAATACAGATACACACATTAAATAAATGGGAAAACTATCTTAAATTAAAAAGAAGCCTTAAACTTGCTGGTTTGACTCAGATAAAGTCCAGCTCCTGTGATAAGAGCCTGCTCTGTTCCAGTTTCTCAGCCCTAATGTTGTTTTTTCCTCCTCCTTATTGTGCTTCCTCTTCTTTTTCATTCCAGACAAGATCCTACTGATCAGCAAGAAGACAACAAAAGTTTTCATTGACAGTGAAGTGAGGCCACAATCTGCGCACGTATGTGCAGTGTGTGGGGGACATGCCATTAGGCAAGTGTTTAAGATAAAATCAAAAGAACAAACTCTTTTAACTGTAATTTAACTGTAATTTTAAAATCCTAAAGTCCCAGTAAGTTTACAATTCTTATTCATTTGAATAGCTATAATTTCATATATAATTGTAAACCTTGTTTCTACTGAATGGAAAATTAAGAGTTCTCAGTGGATTACTGAAGAGCGCAGTAAGGGAAAAAAATTACAAATTTAAATATTTGAAGTGCATAAATACTTACTGCATACAACACCATATTTAACATATTTAGAAGTATGCAATTGCCAGTTTCAACTGTTTTACATAAAACAAGCATGTAATCTTTATAGTAGTAGTCCACTCTTATTCTTACTAGATAACTCAATCTTTGTTTTGGTTTTTATATATCATTTTAATTACTAGATTTAGAGTATTTTTTATAGTGAGAGGTTTTAGTGATGAAGATAGGTTTAATAAAGTAACATTCTCTTCTGCTCAATTCCTGTTCCATCTTCCATCAAATTCTGCAGACACTGTCATTTTAGTGTATACAAACTTGAAAGTCTGGCTCCTGAGAGATAATCTAATGCTGGGCAGTCTAAAACAGATAAAGATATGTCCTATTCTTAAATAATTTCCACTGCAACTCTATCAGTAATGATGAACGTAACTGACAAGACTAAGATAAAATAATGTGGTGTGGCCCAACAATGCTATGATGCCCTTAAGGAAAGGTCTACTTAGACATTAGATACACAGGAATAAATGCTCTACTTAGGCATTACCTTTGCCATATCAGTAATAATTACAATATTTAGGGACTAGCTGTCACAACTGTATCCTCACAAAAAGGCATAATATCCACTTTCCTTCCTCTCAGTTTCATTTAAAATTTGGCATGAATGGAAACAGGATTGGGCTCACAAACTTTTTCACATTCAGCTATAAGATATAATTATCATTACTGTTTCTTTTTTATACTACAATTAGTAGTTAAACTGTATTCAGCTCTATGTAAAGAATACAGTCTCTACTCTGAGAATATGGGGTTGTGACAGATTCCAGCATTACTTAAAATACAAATGGGAAGTAAAAAGGTAAAAATAACAGTTAAACTTCTATTTGCATGAATTGGTTGTAATAATCCTGAAAGCCATACTGTAGTAAAGTGCAGTCTATATTCTAGCCTCATATTACAGATACTTTAGAAGTACTCATTTTATTTCAAGCTCCTGTAAATTTTTTCAATCCTGTGGAGGTTAAAAGAACATATTCATTGCTGAATATGTTTAATACAAAGGAAGATTTCATTTCATGTATAGTTTCAGATTTTCACATCACATGAGGGTCAACTTTTTGTGTTGAGCAGCATGGGGCTATTTGTGCATGGTTATCATGTAATCAAAAACCGCCACTTGCTATGCAGATTTTTCTTCCTAAGTGAAATGCCCATTAAAAATTCTGTAGCCTTGAAATGCAAGCTGTTGAAAAGAGAAGAGCATTACACCGGTATTGATAAAAACTCTTTCAGTCTTTCACCAATTAATATACAGATTTGAATGCTGGAGGCTTAGTGTGGCCATGGGTTACTTCAGCTAATTTGTTAGTACATATTACTTGGCAAAATGTCTTACATGTCCGTAATGAAGTCCAGGGACAGGACTGATGAAAACGGGCAGATAATATGGATGTAGAGAGAGAATTTGGACTGCTTATGCAGATGAGCCAAAGAAATAATAGTAAAGAGAAAACGTATGAAAAACAGAATGGGCACTCTTGATTACTTTAAAATTTTTAATTATTTCCCAGATACATTAAAAAGCAAACAAATTGAGGTTAAAGAAAGGATACGACTTTTCAATTTTGTATCTACTTTTAGAAATATACACTAGAAGTATAAAAGTTCAGAATTAAATATCATGGTGTACCTTACTTTGGGTTAAAAATGAGTTTGAGTTTTAAAGGGTTTAGCACTTAAGCAAATGCCTAATTTGAAGGGTGAAATTACTCTCAGAGTAATTTTTTCACTTTCTGATGATTTTTCAAAATCACATTTTTGTTTACATTCTGTTATAGCTGTCACAATATGACGAACATTTATTTGAACAATACAAAGGGAAACACAGAGGTTTTTCTGAAAGTATTTAAGTTTAGACTATATACTTTCAAGCGTAATTTTATAAAAAAGAGGAATGTTTGAGATAAGTACCTTGGGAAAACTACTGACAAATTTGAAATAAAGACAGAAAATTAAATTTCAAGGAAAAATTAGTTGATTTCCCCTCCCCCCCTCAGTTTTCTGAATAGTTTATCTGAAAATCATAAAATGAATTTATCAAGAACTAGTTTGTGTAAATTAACTTTGTAGGCTGTATGATTAAATATTAACATTCCAACAAATTTTCTTCTGAATATTTGAAATTCTGAAGCTACCTTTTTTTTTTTTTACCCTCAGTATACTAGTCAAGATCCCAATATTGTTTTGCACAGAAATATTGGCAAGGGACTGTCCTTGATACCAGTGAAAATTCCACTCCAGGAACACCATAATAAACTACTCATTCTGTGAGCAGCTGATTGCACCAGAATTATTGGACTAAGCCTTTTCATACCTTTATCTTTGACTTAAATTTCCCCTTAATTTTTTTTCAGCTTACTATGAGTCCAATTTTAATAGACATTCTGCATAGCTACAAGTACAGATCTTGAATTATTTTGTTAAACAATAAGTTTGCAATACTTCTAGTCTTTCT
This sequence comes from Cisticola juncidis, assembly GCA_013400215.1. Taxonomy (NCBI): domain Eukaryota; kingdom Metazoa; phylum Chordata; class Aves; order Passeriformes; family Cisticolidae; genus Cisticola; species Cisticola juncidis. The sequence continues at coordinate 148,920 of VXBR01008341.1, read as the reverse complement.
TACACAGAGAGAAAAGGTTATTTCAAACGAAGATTAACTCAATTTCTGGAACAACAGCATGATCTGCTTTTAATTTTCTATGAACAACCTCTCTGCAAATTTATGTGCAGTAACTAAAACTATGTAATTGTTATTGCTATGCCTCCCTGAATATAACATTTTAATATTTTAATGTCTTTGATTTCATTTCCTCTTTGTACAACAAAAGAATCTGTACAATGTGTGAGGTATATCCCACTTGCTTTTTCCCAGTCTACAGCATTTTTCATTTTCCCTGAACGTTCCCTCAAGTGGTATAGACTCTGTTCCCCCTGTTTATCCTGTTCCTCCTGTTTTGTTTATATGCATATGAAACAGTAAATATTCAGATTTATTCCTTTAGCATACTATGTCACTTTTTACAGTGTAAATTGCTCCCAATTACTGTTCTTAGGTAAGTTCACAATGAGCACGACTAGAGGAAACTGATGATTTTAACTGGTTTGCAATAGGCCAGTCCTGGATACCCAGGACTACACAAACGAATCCATCTCTCTGTCTCGTCGTGCATTCAGGAAGCACTAGATGGCAGTACATCAGTTGTTTAAACGTAATTTTAACTAATGAGCTGTAGCCGTTTTCTTCTGAGAAAGATTGACCTGATTATATCTATCTCACAATACTGCTGTTAGAGTGGGAAATATGATGGAGAAGTACACGGACTTCGATGAACTTGCATGTAATAGGTACCTTACAGTTGTTATCTATGAAGAAAATGACCTTTGCTTCACTTTTCAAGAAAACAAAGTTTTGACAAGTTAAACAAGTATGACAGGACACAAGAATAAACAAAAGTCTTTTCTACACTCTTATAAAGTAAAAAAATCAGGAGAAATCCCCAATGACAGCTTATGATTACTGTTTGCTAAAAACTAAATGGTGCAAAAAGGTCCTTTTTTTCTCATGTAGGCTGTACACAAAAATGGTGCATAACTTATTTCAATAACATATAATTCTGTGTTAAGGGTGAAGCTCGTCATCAGCTTTGCACATTGCTGATTGGGACGGTCCACCTTTTCCCAAGACATCCTTGCTGCAGGTTTCTGCTGCTACTTTTTGTATCATGCCCAAGTGGTAACATGGCTACAAGATGAAATTTGATAATTTTTGGTGGGCTTTCTTCTGGTTTGGTGAATGGAACACATTCAGTACAGAGACCTGATTGCCTTATCTAGTGTACAGGAAGCAACACAAGTCTGCAGGTATGAGAGCAGGAGTCAATCCTTCAGTCATCTCAGGAATACACTGTATGTGTAGACCCTCTGCAGAACTGGGCCTTACATCTACTCAACAAGATATGTACTTTGCATCTTCATAGTTTGCAGTACAAATATGAATCATGACTATGACCTACATTTGCTTCCATTTGTAACTCTTATTTCAGCTAGGACTTCCTTTTGGAATCTGTAATCTAGAAGGAATACAGCACTGTCCGCAGGGACCTGGCTTCTCCATCAAGCAGAATTCAAAAGTGTCATGCCATTTGCTTTTAAAGTGGCCCTCCTTTTCCAGAAATAGGATCAGAGTACTTAAAATATGCTTACTAGACTATGTGTCATATCAAGTCCTTGTGAAAATTACACTATATTGGTTTTCAACACTGACAAAACAGTTCATAGTACTAATTTTCATGATCATCATTATAAGATCCATGAATTTTACATAATAAATCTTATCCCTTCACGTATTTTCATTAACTATGTGTCATTCTTAGTTCTCCAGCAATTGTTCACACAGGAGAATAAATGCTAGAAAAGCCTAAATATTTTAATCCATGCTTAATTGTATTTAGTTGATTTTGGTCACAGTACAATTTTTGTTTGATAGCAGCTGCTTTGCTCTTCCTTATTTCACAATCTCAATTTACATGTTTTATTTTTTCTCTCTCTGCCTACTCTCCGGTACATATTCCTTGCAATCTGGTCCCTTTCTCAGTCTGCTGCATGCACTTTCTTGCATTTCCTTTTCACATTACTTTTCAGTGTAATTCTTCTCAACTGCATTAATGTCCTTAGCTCAATGTTCTCTGAAACTTTAAATATTCCATGCTTTTGAAACAAGAAAAAGGAATCTTTTCCAATAGAGTTAGGCTTTTTAAGATTAGGCAATGCTGATATTAGTGCTAGTGTCTTAGACAAAAGAATGTAGTAGTAGCTAGTGTCTGTGTTGAATTCAAGTCATGAATTCCACAAAGGTCCTTGTGGATACAGGGGCCTGGGTTGCATAAATTCCTGCTGCTGGATGGTTATATTATTGACAGTGCAATGCACAGGAAAAAAAAAAAAGCATGTGTGCCCTCATGTATTTTAGATAAATGCATACTTATCTTTACATAGATTTTGTACAAAAGTTATTCACAACTCAATTCAGTAAGATACAAATCTAATGGATAATCTAAAAGCTAACAAAGTGAAGAAGCACACTGTTTTTCTATTTGAAGCAATAGGAGAACGGTGAGGTACTTAAGTATTCAATTCTAGAGCTATTCCTTTCCTCTTCCCTGTTCATGAAAAGAATCCCGCTTCAGCAGTATGTCCTCATAAGCATTCTACCCAAATCCTTCAGAAGTTATGACTTCTAATATCTTAAACAAGAGATGATGTTCTTATCACCTTTTTTTTGTCCTTTTTGGAGATGTCTTCCTAACCTGTATTTGTCAATTAAAAATAAGTAAGAACTTATATCATTGTCCTCTGCGGATAAACCTAAACCTAGATTTCTTCCTAATCTGACCATGTCAGCATGGAGCATGATCCCTTAAACATGCTAATAAAACACCATATATGTATGAAGTCACATCAGCTTCTACCAGGATTAGTTATTCTATTTGTAGGATTCTATTTGTGTTATTTCTATTTGTGTAACTTGCGGGACTATCTTGTTAGCTAGCAGAGCTCTGCTAGCATAACTTCATTTTCACTGGATGCAATTCACTGATGGATAGTATCGAGGTTTCTATATCAATAAAAATATTTTTAGTGTCAATAGATTTGAAAAACCATGCGATCCTAAGTAAGATTGGCCGCATCCCTCTGTAATTCACTAAAACAAGTGGAAAAGTGTTGAAACCCCACAAAACTGCAACTCCCATGCATTAATCCCAGCTCTAACAAGGAGGAAAAGAAGATAAAAACCCAACATTTTAGTACTAAGAGTTATTACAGGGACAGCCTGAAACATGACAGGGAATTTTCTCGGTAAATGCAGTAATTTGAATTGCTGCAGCATAAACAAAAATGACAGCTGTTCCATCATAGATAAGATACATAGCCCATTTCCTTTCGAAACTACATACATACACCCACAGACACATATAAATAAGTTTTTTCTCTGAAAGTTCTTTTCTAAGAAGAGGTATTGGATCAAGCAGAATCCCATAAAAATCTAGACATTGTATTTAAAGGATGTATTTTCTCATGGTTAGAGACACAAGTTGTTTTGCCATAACCACATAATGTATTTTGGATGAAGTATATTTTGCTTTGATTGCTCTTGAAATTACTGAATTACAAAGATATAGTTTTCAGAAAAAAAATATTGAACCTTGCCCTATTTGTTTCTTTCTGATGCTTTGCATCACAGAAGTTAACTGAACTAATGTTGAACATTTGGCTCTGAAGCCAAAACAACACTGCAAGAAAATGAGAGAAGTCACAGGTGGAAATGCTTAATGTTCACTTAAGAATAAATGTTTATGCTGGTTTTGTTTGGGGCAGAGTTAGTTTTCTTCACGGTGATTGGCATGGGGCTGTGTTTTGGATTTGCGATGAACAGAGTTGATAACATAGAGATGTTCTTGTTATTCCTTACACAGAGCCAAGGCCATTTCTGCTTTTTGTACAGTCAGGCTGGTGAAGAAGTTGAGGGTGCATGGAAGGCTGGGAGGAGATACAGCCAGGACAATGACCTGAACTGACCAAAGGGACATTCCCACACCATGTGACATTATAATCAATGTATAAAGTGCGGGGAACAAGGAAGAAGGGGAGGATAATGGTAAGGGAGGGAGTGATGGTGTTTGCCCAAGTAACCCTTATGTGTGATGGGGCCCTGCTCTCCTGGATGGCTGAACACCTGCCTGCTCATGGTAAGCAGTGAATTAATTCCTTGATTTGCTTTGCTTGTGTGTACAGCTTCTGCTTTTCCTGATACTGTCTTAATCTCAATCCACAAGTTCTCTACCTTTTAGCCTTCTGATTTTGTCCCCAATCCTACTGTTGGGGGAGTGAGCAAGTGGCTGCCTGGGTCTTGGCTGCTGGCTGGGGTTAAACCACAACATTGCTAAAGAGTTCTGCCGTGTTAGCATAGAGCAGAATCTGCAGAATCTGCAGTTGCCTGCCATCTTGCAGGATCTGTATGTGATGAGTGTACATAGCCCCTCAGCTTCCAGACTAGCTCACAAGTTTACAGTGGTCTTGTGTGAACCCTTAAACACAACACAGTAGAATTCCTTTAGGTCTTACACAGTAGGATTCACTTAGGATCAGTAGAAGTTGGGATCCTTGTTTTACAAAGTGACGTGTCCAGGAGTTTAAATTACAGAAACCTGGAAGTGTAATGTGACAGTCATTATCCACTCTTGGATCTACCCAGGCCACATCTGTTTATGAACTCAGACCTCAGTCATGCTATGCTACATGGAGCCAGATGATTTTTAAACCTCCATTTCAGAGAGCATTATTTTTGGCTGGCTCCTTTGAAGCAGACTTCCCTGCAAGTAGGTTTTGTTGTGTATTTAAATCTTTAGCAAGTACCTTGTCTTCTCCAATGCAACCCAGAGGCAAATCTAGTTGTCTCTTGAGAAGAGAAAAATTCAGTAGTTATAAAGCACAGACTTCATAAAAACAGGCACTGCTAATTGTGATTATTTAATTTAGAAAAACCTCCAGTGGTAACCCATTGAAAAAATTTTGAAGTGTTCCCAAATCAAACATCACTGTAGTGAAAGAGAATTGGTAAACTGAGAAAACTAAAATGGCATTTTCCAAGTGAAGAGTATTATTGGAGATTAGCAAAACTGAAAATAACAGATGAAAATACATTTAGTTTTAATAGCCAGTGATTTTATTAGAAACATTGGTAAAGGCTTTCAGTATCTGTCTGTAAGTCTTCACCCAAAACACACTTGCCGTTTTGTTTTGTGTCTTACTTGAAATATGCTGCCCTCAAACTCTTCTCTTAGAAAAACAGTGTTGGTCAGTTATTAGTAGATTTATTAGTTTATAGATACTATTCCAAATTAAAACCTTTTACTCCAGTGAAGAAGCCTTTTTTAATTTTACAGACACAATCAGATTTAAACACCTGAATTGTGTTCAGCCTGCTTGCTAAACCCACTTTCCACTACACAATCTTCAAAGATTTGGAAGTAATTTACAGAAGTTTAAATACAGTAAATTCTTTAGTACCCCAAGTCAAAAGTTGCTAAATGTAGTATTCTTGATCATTGCTCGAATTAGTGTTATTTACAAAGATACGTTTGACATAGATCCTTGATCGTTTTTCTTTCTGCCATTTTGTATCACAGAGGCTACTTCAACAAACACTAAAACACAACTCAACTTAATGATCAACATCAGCAACGTCTGCAAAACACGAGGCCAGCTATTTTGAGCGCCAGTTTTCCTGTTGGACTTGATTTAAAAAAAAAGCCAGTGAGATCCAGCAAGTCACAGCGAACTAGAGCTTGTTCAACTTCTCTGTCCCGATGCAGTGTGCCCTTCCCTTCGGCGCCTGCTCGAGCAGAAACCACCTGCATGAGCCGGTGTGGGGCCAGCTTCTTGGCGGGCCTGTCAAGAAGATGCCCATGTCCCTTACAGCGTGCACCTGCTTGTGGCTTTCTTACTGAGGAGACCTGGGACCTCTTTTTGTTTTCTTTTCCCCCGACAGACAAACACAGAGCACCACTGTGTCCCCATGCGAGCACCCCAAGCTATCCTGCCTGGTGCTGAGGACATCCTGACCCGGGCGCTCCGCGGGAAGCGTCGCCGCGCAGGACAGCTCCGCATGTCGCTCTCCAGCCCTGCCCTGAGCCACCGCTTTCCTGGGAAGAGCGAAACGCGCACCTAGGGCGCTAGACCCCGGTTCATCCCACTCGGAGGCCACGCTTCTTCCAGCACGCGCAGCGGCGTCTCAGCCTCTTCTTACAGTCCCTGGGCCGAGGCTGTCCCAGCTCCAGGGCGGAGGGTTCCGGCGAGGCGGGCCCTGCCCACCGCGAACACCGCAGCTCGGATACCGGAGCTCGGGCACCACCGCAGCAGGCACCGCACCGGCCGGGCCCCGCCGCG
>VXBR01008341.1:86547-142178 GCA_013400215.1 Cisticola juncidis | reverse complement strand
GTTTTTCTCCCTCCTCCCCCTCACTCCTTCTGCTTCCTCCATATGTGGTCCCAAATTACTCCTTGTTTGACTCAGCAGTCGTGCTTATCTCACTCCCGGTTTTCTGGTTATTTAGTTAAGCATCTTTTTTAGTGGCAGTGCCCAGGCAATGCACTGCAGGCAACCATCTCCATCTGCACCTCAGCTGGCTTCCTCAGTCCTTTCACAGAGTACGGTTCAGTGCAACTTCATCCTGTGCCTTCGGTAGGTAAATTTCAGGCATGCTGTGGGTGAGGTTCGTGAGAACAAACCGAGAGAAACCAGTTGCAGACAGCTCTGAGCCAGCTGGCGAAATGGTAAGAGAGACCCCAGTACTTCAGGCAGACTGGCACTTCCCAAAACAGAAGGTGTATGACTGATGGTTTTATAGCCTTCATTACCTGAAAACAAAGTCACCTTTTGTGACAAACTAATGAAACTTCAGCAAATTAGTTTACGCTTCACATGAACTCCTCCATCTTGACAGCTCTTTATGGACAACTCAATCACTTTTTTCCTTGTTTAGCTATATTTGATGTGTTCATAGCCTGTATATGTATGCAGATAAATAGACATAAGTATATCATGCGTTGCTTTGGGATGTAGAAAGTTGCAGTGGAAGTGGTGTATCTTGGACTTGATAGGTTATTGGTATAATTAAAAGCTAGGTCTGTTCCATATAGGTCTTTGGTGTTCTGAATGTCTTTTGCAGAAATGTGATTTTTATCTAGAATTTTTTGGAATTCTGATGACAGTGTATGTCACATAATGTAGAAAAGTAACCTTCAGTCTAAAAGAGTTTGCTAAATAGAATGTCTTTTTTTTTTTCTTTTACCTCTATGAAGTAGCATGTGTGTGTGCTGAATAGCATGGAACTTGTTTGAGGTTTTTTTGATTGATGCAGAATTCTTGTCTGTTATTTGTCCTTTTTCAGTAATCATGCAGTTTTCAAAATTGAACATGAAACTTCCAATTCATATCAGTTTCATGGTACACTGTAGTAAGTTGGTAGAAGCTACAGTTCTGCGGATGGATGTTACTGGTTTAGTTTTACGGACGTGTTTTACATTCCTTTGTTGCTTGGCGCAGTTTTGTACTACTTTGCTCCAAAATTTTGTAGCTAGTTTGTGGATAATGAAAAATAAAGCCAGCTACTTTTCTTTGCACTATTGTAGTGCACAGAACTTAAAGTTCTAGGTTAAAATCTTAAATTATTGTTGGATTTTTCTTTTAAGCTTGGTTAGACTTGCCCAATTAAAAAGTTTCAGGTATAGTAGAAGAGAGGTTGCAATTATGTGAGTCACTGAATATGTTCAGTTTGACTGTGCTTACCTAATGCTAGTAAGGTTGAATTTTCATTTGAAATCAGATTGTTGATGTACCAGGGCTTGTGGCCCTACCAAATGACTTCAGTGCATTTGCTTATTTCCAGCTTAGTGGTTCAGGATTACAGAATAAAGCATTACTGATGCTAAGCATTTTCTAAGTGCTACAGCAACACAGTTTGCTTTGTAAGAACAGCATTGTGACTGTAAACAGGAGACTCATTGATTTGGTTTGGCATGAAAAGTCTGCTTGCTGTTTGGACAGTCCGAGTGACTGAGGAGTGTATATAATATTTTTTCTGCAGAAGTAAGTGTCTGTAGAACTTGAGTATGTCTTACAGAAAGAATTAATTGTAGCTAGAGGTAATAATTTTCACACTGCCTGGTTCCCTTGCTGTTTGGAGAGTAAGAAAAATTAGGAGGCTGGTCACTTATGTACATTATGGTTTTCAAAACGTTGAGTGAATCTACCAAACTACACAATTTTTCTGTCACCCATGTCTTATGCTGCAGTTAGGGAAAGCCTGGATAATTACAGTAGTCATTGTGTGGTCTTCTTGTCAGAGGAGAACTAGGACTGCATGAAACAATAACTGAGGTCCTGGTAGAAGTGCAGAGAGGAGCTCTTACCTGACAGGCAGTGGAGGCATTAAGAGACTGAGGTGATGGTTGCTGCATTCTGCCATTGATCTGTATGGGAACTTGGTGAAAAGTTACCAAAGCTCTCAATCCTGCCCTTACTTTGGAGCTTATTGGAAATATTCTAGAATATTTCTACACTAAATAAAATAATATTCACAAAACCAGAAAACATCTTCATGTTTTCTTTAGTGGAGATTATTGTTAGCTTCTGTCAATGTCACTAGTATTAGTCACCAACTTACTACTTCCGTGGTTTCACGTTCGCCAGTTTCTGTTTCCCAGTAGTGTAGTGGTCTGAGTGTCTCCCAGAATTATCCACTCTTTTTCCTGCCATGAGATAGGATCAGGGAAAAGCAGGTTCAAAATTAAAAGGTAGGTTTATTAACAAACATTAAAAGAAGAGAATGAGAATCAAAATGAAACCTTCAAAACTCTTCTCCTCCTCCCACAACTGTTCACTTTCCCACTGAGAACATAAAGAGACAAAACCTGTGATTTTCAGTCAGTTTCACCACTTTAAAATAGTCTTTCATCAGTTTTAAAGGAGAGGAGCCTCTCTTAGGACTCTCATAGAGACATCGCCACGAGAAACAATTCTCTGATGGCTCCCATGTCATGAATTTGCAGCTGCCCAGGGAATGCTGCAAACCGTGAAGGCCCTCCCATTTAGCAGCTTTTCCCAACAACTACATAAGGGCCATATTAGCTTTTTTTTAGGACACAGTTTAAGGACGACTCTTCTCATATAAAACAAAGGTTCTCTTTGTCTATCTCCATAATCATCTTCATCTCAAGAAGCAGAGGTCTTGTTTTCCCTGGAGGCGGAGGGCATCTCTTTATCTTCCTCTGTTCAAAGTTCTCCATTGGATCACAGCTGTATCGGTCCACAGCTATGACTAGAGCTTTGCATCCCCCTAAAAAGCATTCTGTAAGTTACAGGGATATTTTAGTCCATTCTCCATGGCCTCACAAGAGAAGTCCAGCCCAAACTAGGCAACTCCTCACTCTTCCTCCAACCTAGGACTTTTATTCTCTCTTCCCTGACTTCAGTTTTTTGCTGTATCTCCTTATGTCTCAATCACTCTGTCTGTTCTCACTCAGAGAAGGGTTAGTGCTTTGTAGGTCTCAGATGTCAAGGAAAGAGTTGACATCTTGCCTGGACCTATGGACAGTTGTGTGATCTCTGCCAGGTGCCTGTTGCTCTGGCCGCCGGGCTGTTGGATTTCAAAGCCATGCCAATGGGAATGAGGTCAGAGCGGCTCGGGGAAATGGTGGTCAGGGATCTCAGTAGCCAGGACAGGCTGATGGACACTTCCCCCACCCCTGGCTGGGATCAGGGCTGGACCTGGCCCACTTGAGCCCGGAGCTGCTATCGAGGGCCCGGCAGACACCTCCTTTTGCCCAGGCCAGCGGCACCAGCAGAGCTGCTGGGGCCAGGGCAGCCTGGCCAGGCCTCCCAGATGCAGCTTTAGCAGCAGGATGTTTAGCAGCCGCTCGAGTTCGATCCGGCCGAGACAGAGCCCTCTCTCTTACTCTCCCCTTGCCTGGCGGCACTGGCTTACCTCTCTCAAATCCCAGAAGAAGGAGAGCTTTTCCTGAGATTCTTCTGATTTTTAACCTGAGTAGCCCAGAGGGGAATCCCTATATTTAATTGGTTAATCAGGTTGTCAGTTTCAAAGCCAGTCACTAATTGGTTTGTGCTATCCATGCTAAACCAGCACACACAGGAATTCTACCGATTCCTCTACACCTTTGGTAATAGGGAAACCAAAATTGCTTAGAGTAAAGAAGTTTCAAGTGCAAATCTTCTCCTTCCCCCAAGAGGAAGGTGAACAAAATAAAAAGTGACAGCACTGGAGATTAGACAGAAATATTAACTTTTTTCCTCTTTCTTTCCAGATGTACCAAACTTTGCCATCAGAAGCCCTTGGATCTGAAAGATGATAACACTGAAATTCACTGTCCTATTACAGTAAATCCATGGCACATGAAGAAAGCTTTTAAAGTTATGAATGAATTAAGAAGGTATTACTTCACTGTATATACCCACCTGGAGTCCATAGTTCACTTTTACTTTCATTTGCATTTGTTAAGTTAATAATAATAGTTTGTTTATTAGGAACATGCAATTTCAGAAGTGTGGTTGAGGAGAAGGATTAAATATACAATGAAGTGATAGCTGAATGATAGCCATGAGATGATAGTAATGTATGCAGTATTCTTTCGCACCTCATAAGTTAGTCAAAGGTAGTTTTATGAGACTTGAAAAATACTTACAGATTGTACTTAAGGAGTTACAGCTACTGATTCTCTCCTGTACACAGCTGATCCTGAATAGATGAAAAGTGACTCTGTTTGAGCCTTAGGCTCTTTGTGTGCCTGTTGTTGATTTTCGTGATAGGCTGTGAACCAGAAAAATGTTAAAATTTTCTAGTCTGGAAACATAGGTCACAGTATAAACCAACTGACTGTACATTTTCTTATATGTTATTGTTTGCTTGCCCCCTGGGAGAAATTGATTAACTCACAAATCAAATGTTGAAAGTAATTTTTCTCAATAAAGTTTTGTAAGACTTTAAGGGATAATACCATCAGTGTTTCCAGTGAAACTGGGAGGCTGGTGCTGATAGTGTTCTTAGTATCCATATTGATTTATATTTTACATATGAGTAGGTGAAGTGATGTTGAAAACTGTTGACAGCTGGTAATTAGAGCTCACAACTGAGCTCTGGAAATCAGGACTCACAGCTATCACTGATAGTAATTTAGCACTATAACTTACAGCTCCAGTGGAGAAATTAAATAAATAAAAATACTTCTCTAGCAGAGACAGTACTGGAGGTTGTGAAAATACTGTAGTTCTTTGTTGTGTCCCGTACAAAATAAAAAATTTGAGAGGCTTCTCTGAAAAGAAACACAGAAACTGATACCCTTTTAAAGTATGCCTCTGCCTTTGACCTTTGCTATTCCAAATAGGTAAATCTTTAAAACTGTGTGCTGAATAGACTGACAGTTGTTGCTTCCATGAAGTTATGCCTTTGAAGTTATGGCTTTTTCAAGTGTCCCAGTAACCAGATTCAGTGTCTCAAGGAGCATGATAGAGCCTGGCTAGAGCCAGTAACAATGACATCCTGAGGATGAGCAAGAGTTTACACGGAGAAAGTTTTCCAGAATTAATCTTAAGAATAGTTTTGGAAGTCAGAAGCCTTACCTGCATTTTGCTGTGTTGCAAATAAGATTCATCATCTTCCAGCAGAGTGCATTTTTGAAGCCCATGGATTATTTTCAGAATATACTTTAGTTTCCATGGTTACCTAAATTCAAGTTGCTGTAGAAGCAATTTGAGCAATTTTGCCTTGCATGTATAAATACTTAAAGTTTGAACAGGAGCTGTGCCATATAACCTTAACTAGTTCTCATTTAATAAGGTGGTTTATACAACAGTATTTACAATTTAACCAGAGTACAGCTTTTAAGATGGTAAGTGGTAATTAATTATAAACATTTGTGGTTGCATTAATTCATTTGAAATAATAAACTTAAAATCTTTAAAATATTTCAGACTACATTGCTCTAAACAAAGATCTAATATTAATCCAGTAAATTATATTTTTGATTTAGAAACAACTTTAAAAATGTACTGAGTCTCAGTGCTTTTCATCAGTGTAGCACACACAAACAGATGTTTGCCAGCAGTATATTCTCCAGGAAGTGAATAACTAGTGAAAAAAATCATTTGCTTAAGCATCTATATACATTTGGTTCTGAATGCCTAAGTCTGTTTGTTTATGTTAAATTTTTGACTGCTGTCAAGTTGTCTGGCTCTAGTAGCTTGTTAATGAGTTTTTATGTGCCTTCAAATTTTGACAAATTGTAGCAATTTTGTCCTTTGTATATTTTGTCATTTCATTGCTCACCATTGTCAGAGAGCAGAGTCAATCCTCACACACCATCATCTCAACACCAAGTGGAAAGCTAATTAGTATAGCTAATTAGTTCTTGATGTATAAAAAATTACATGCCTACTTTTCAATTTATTATAATTTGCTTTTATCACAATGGAATTTGATGTTACCTATATTTATTAAAATTCTCATTCTTACAAATAAGACTTTACCAGAAAGAACCTTTTGAACGTAGGGGTAATCAACTTTCTTTGTATAAACCAATCAAGAATAGCCTGCAAGCTGGTAAACAGTTGCTCAGTTATTCTTAAATGTGTGTTTCCCTATTCCCTTTTTCTAATTTTCTACACTGTGGTGGTGTATCCCCCAAATTCTGTTCATTCAGTCACACTGTATAAGCAAATTGGTACTATACCACTTCAGAACACCACCTTTTCTCAAATAAGTTGATGCACCCTCATGAAATGAAGGTGCTGAGTTGCTGTGGAAGCCACAAGATTCTTGCAGCAGAATACATGATGAAGTTTTTAAGCTCGTTTCTTCAGTAGTTTCTTTAACTAATCAGCTCTGTAGTAATGCAGACCATATTTGTTCACCTGATACAGTTCCAGACTAGAGGTGTTACTATGTCTATGTATGTGCAATGTAATTAGTTAACCCTAATCCTGCATTGATGTAATTCTGTTGCTTCTGGCATCATTATTATCTTAAGTATTTCTGTGCAACTAAGTATAAAACATTTTGCTCCTCTTTTCAGGATAAGTGCAGGTGTCTGATAAAGCTGGGTATCTGATGCCCTTTTATGAGTAGGTTTCTGTTTCCATTTTTTTTTAATAATAAATGTAATGGTTGTTTCACGATCCTCTGAATTGTGTGTTTCATGTGGTGTAGTTGTTACCTTACATTGTACACGGCATTTGATAATAATATGCAATATTTCAAGGTGAACTTATGAAATTTACTCCAGGTTGCTCCAGATATTAAGAGCTGAAAGCAGAAATATCATGTTATGCCAGGATTGCAGTGTGGCCGCAAAGATTAATTGTGGCCACCAAAATTGTTGGTATGTGATCTCTGCAAAGGCACCTTCCTTGAGCCTGGGCTTACAAAAATTGAATGATTGCATAACTGAGAGATCACAGAGATTTCTTTTGCACTGAGGTGAATATCTGAGCAGTTTGGCTGAGAACACTAGTTCTGTCCAAGCAAAATGCAGCTGTTCACCTGTCTTTGCTACAACTCAGTGTGGTAGTTGCCAACTATCTAAAAGTCTTTAATGTGTATTTAGGAATGGTAAAAATTTGTCTTTTTGAAAATACTGGGAATAGAAATCACCGGATTGGTGTACTCTAGTTCCATTCCTAATCATACTTTTCATACGTTCCATCATACTTTTCCCTCTTCCCTCTGTTGCTATGGCTCTGAGTTTTGTGGATTCCATATTACCTCCACAGGGACAGTGATAACATAAACAGGAAATAAAAAGCTACTGTAACTATGGCTATTTAGATGCTGTGAAATTGCAGCCTTTTGGTGTTGTGAGGTTTCTTTTTTTTCTCCCTCCTTTTTCAGTCTAGATAATTGGATTATGAAAAATACACGTTGTGGATTTAAGTGGAAGAGATGCAGCCAATAGCTGTACACTGTGTTAGAAATATCTGTGTTAGGAGTGGTTATAAATGAGATGTTAAATTACTGCAACTGAACAGGGAGGAAATAATGTTACAGTCACAAAGGACAAGAATGCAAATGTAATGAAGATACAAAGTCAGTCAAGATATGAAGTTAACCATAATAAATTCTGAACCGCTCAGACTGGAAAAAGTAATTGCTGTTGTGTGCATGGACTGAATATGAAAAATGCTTGGAAAACAGTAAATATAAAGATTGAGTAGTGGATTTGAACAATTAAGTAGGCATGAGTTTTCAGTGTAATGTGACAGGCATCTCAGCTGAAGTTTGGATTCTTTGTTGTCTGTAAAGCCTTGTTTCTTATGTAATCTTTTGTAATACGTATCTTAAATTATGTTTTTTTCAATGATAGTTGTTCAAAGGGGCACAGACTTTCAGAGAGAATGTTTATGAATTGGGCTGATACAAATTATGCTTATTCAATGCAGAAAACTTCTGTGCAATGAATCAGAATTCTGTTGTTTGATTTTTAGATAGTTTTGTGTATCCAAACACTATCTGTAATCTGGTTGAGTAACAGCCATGTGGTTGTGTAACACATTTAAAAACAATGCTTCATCAACATTGTCTGCCCCTTTTGATGGGAAAAGAAATTGTGTGTGATATCATATATACTTTACTGTTGTAGTTCACTTATGTGAAATTGCCTTCTCTGATATTTCTAAATAGTCAAAACTTGCTGTGTGATGTGACGATAGTAGCTGAAGACATGGAAATTGCAGCGCATAGAGTTGTGTTAGCCGCCTGCAGCCCCTACTTCCATGCCATGTTTACAGGTACCAAATGTTTCAATACTTACTATGTTCTAATCCAGTCTAAATGTATAAAGAATAAAATTTCATTACTTTTGCTTTTTAGGAGGTAATTTGATTTTTAGATAAGCCAGTAGGAACATTTGGGATTCTTAATGTTTCTCTTTTTTTGCAGTCTAAGGACATACTGACAACTTAGCCTTTGTTAGCATGATGAATGCTTTAAAAAGTCTCCTTAATTAAAAAACAAATTAGATGTTAAGTAAGCCAGCAACAGTCAAGTTATTATACCCTTTAAGCCTCTAGTAATCTCACTTGTCCAAAAGAAGGTTAAAATAACTTTCATGTGAATTTTGGAGTAAATTATGTTCTTTAACAACAACTGCTGCTACATTCGTCAGCCCATGAGTGCTCTAGGCTGTTAGCAGAAATGAAATCTTTCTCCAGCTATAGGCTTTGGCAGCCTATAGCTGGAGTGTGTGTTTCAGTATTTTTAGGGTAATTATCCATGGCATATATACTCTGCATCATTGCCACTACTTTTCTGTACAGGCTTGGTTCTACTTCTGCTCACTCAGTGCTGGCCACTGTTCCCTCCTAGAGCAGGAATGCTGAGGGCTTGCAAGGCTAAGATAGGTTCAGGGTCATAGGAGCCTCCAGCTGAAATTCCTGTGCTGTGGGTTTAATTCCACCATGGTTATAAATCCCACCGAAATAATGTGAAGTTCAGTGCCAAAGTAAGAACACTACCAAATGCATGTTAAAATTAACTTCTGAGGTTTTGACTGTTCCTCCTAAAATCTTGTGCCAGGTACAAAGTTAATGTCAACTGCCTGAAATTAAAAGACTTCTTTGTCTTCTGACCACCAGCTTCTGACCACCAGCTCCGATGGAGGTGGAAATTGCCCCTATGCAAACAGATTGGTGTTTTAATAATTTTAATTGTATGCAACAAGATGGATGAAATCTGAAATACTGGTGTGTTCTGGGGAAGCAGCTCATCATTCTTGACTTTATAGGCAAATATTTTGACATGTTCAAAGCCAGAAGTGGAGTAACTTCTACAACAATGCTTTAAAGTTTCTTGTAAAATTAAATATCTCTTCCTCAAGCAGTTCTTTAAGTTTGCATTTGTGGCTGAGACAAACATTCTGGGTGACTGATAAATTCTTTCTTAATTTTTACTGCTGTCTATAAAATTAGAATAGAAAAATCTGCTTCTACAGTTCCTTTTTATCGCCTTAGTAGCAGAGAAATGCAAGCCTTTTATGTTAGTTCTATATTAAAGATTAACTGTTGTTGACTATCACATTGAAAATACTCTCTACTCAGAGTATAGCTTTTTATTATGTTTTCTGTGATTAAGACATTTCTCCTTGCCCTGACTGCCCCTTCTGTGAAGAAGTTTATTACCTATTCGGACAGCCAGTGCAGCACTGCTGTTCAGATAGAATTACTGAAATCTCTGCTTCCTTTGCTTCAGTCCCTTTTAAAACTTTTTACTTGTTTTATGTTTTTTAATGTAGGTGTTCTTTAGCCCCAGTGGTGCAGGAGGTGGGAATGCTTGCTTGAGTAATGGGTGTGAAGTTTTTAACCAATGTATCTATGGCAAGGTTTGTGTAGTTGGTGAGCCAAATAGGTGGGAGCTTTTGTAGAATTCAGCTGTGGCTTTAAGAGTTAGCAGAATTTATGCTAGGCTTATATGTTTCTTACAGCATAGTTCAGCTGTGATATTGGTGCATTTCAGCCATTCCCTAGCCATTCCTAAAAAATCCTGAATTTCATTGTGATTGTTCTCTCCATGAAACTTGGAATCCACGTTTCTTGGGTGGATTTTTATTCTCATCCAGTAGTCTGCAGGTTCAAATAAGCAAATTTGATCCCTTAACCAGCCACAACCAAACGGAGAAGTGTCTTCTATACAGAATGAAACACGGAGAGAAAAGACAGTAAAAAAATTGCACTCTTATGCTTTAGGGTTACTTCTTGATTAGAAATTAAAAGTTTATATTTAGACATGTGTTTGCAGGTTGATTCCATCACTTTCTGAGTCACTAAGTATCCCAGCAGTACAGCCTGGAATATGGCATTAACTAGGTTCAAACTCTCTCTCTTTTTTTTCTTCCTTTTCCCTATTTGTACATGTAATGGCAGCCCTAATAATTATCTGGAAAGAAAAAGTTGCTGTCTTTTAAAGTTATAAAGTGTAGTAAGTCATCTGATGAGGAGAGAGGGGAAGAAAGTCCCTGCTATTTAATTTATGTTAATAGGAATATTTATTTCTTCTTATACAGTGGAATTATTTAGAAATGTGATATAAATGTTTAGAGGACTTGATTATAAAGCATCAGAGAAGGGACTCTTCAGTGGCTATAGAACCTCACTTCAGAACAAGGATGACCTGAGTTTAATTTTCTTTTCTGCAATAGCAGTTATCCTTAGGGATTTACCTGCTCTCTTCATTTCCATTCTCCATTTGTAAAATTCTTGGGTAAAAAATAAAAAGAAGGAAAAAACCTTTTTTGTGTTACTTTGTGAGGAACCATGTAAGCTTTTTAGGTAGCCCCTTTAGTATCTTCACCTCAGCTGGTGCCTTGCTGCTGCTGCTTGGGAGGTTGGATCAGCTCAGTGCTTTCTTTCTGTTCACAATATGCTTTCCTGTCATTAAGAACTGTGGAGACATGGTGGTGCTGCTTCCCAGTCATAAATGGAGTTCTTCAGCAGGCTGAATTCTAGACTGGGACTGCCTGCTGAGTGCATCTCTAGTTTCCTCTGTATGATCTATCAAACAGATATGGGTTGGTTTAGAATTGTAGTAAGATTAGATTGCATGTCTGGTTCGCATGAAAGTTGGAAGCAAGTATTTTTGGGGTTATTTTTGTTGAGTTTTTTGTTGTTGTTATTTGGCTGTGGGATGTTTTGTTTTGTTATTTTTTTTCTTCTTGTTTAGGGTTTTTTATTTTTATATTCTGAGCATGTTATTTAAACAGAAAAGGTGCCTATCCATGACTCAAAAGCCTTGACATAAAATCTGAAAACAAATCTAATGTGCTTGCAGAATATCAAAATCTGCTCTCCCACACACACAATTTTCCCAGAGGACCACCTCCACAGCAGCTTGCATAATAAATAAGTTGCAGCTTACATGCTCTGAAGATCAATAGGTTTAATCTGTGTCACACTAGAAGTAGAAACTTGGAATACAGGGCCCTGCAGGGAACATGCTGGAGTCATCCTTCAAAGGTGTAGGGGAATGTTTCAGAAGTGCAGGTGAAAGAAGAAAGTTCTGTGGGGGCTGGATTTTGCTGCTTTTTATGTGGGTAGATGGTCTTTTGAACTTCTTGCCACTTAAAGGGTTGATTTGCAATGCCATTCTTAACCCTTCAGCTCAAAAAAAGGTATGGTACGATGAATAATGGTAACACATTTCTCAATGTGTTGATCTCAAAGTGATGATCCCTTTGCTGAAAACACGGCGTACAATGCATTGTTTGACACTAACCCTAGAGACCAGAGGGTAAAAAACAATGAAAATGTGTATGACTTCATAAGAAAATATCAGCAATGGTTAGCATGTTCTCGTTCACTTCTCTGTCCTGTCTGCTTTTTTTGTTGTATACATTAAATTTATTATATCACCAATGCCCTTATCTCTAGGGCACACTTCCCCTATGCATAAGGGAAAGAAATTATCTCTGACATAGAAGAATAAGAAACTAATGTATTCAGAGATGGGGATATACTCTTCCCAAGTCAAATTTTATGTATCTTCCAACACAACTTTTGTAGTTCATGTTTTGTTTCTCAGTGAAAGTCAGTGCAAGAGAGTTTAAAGGTCTGAGATGACCTGATCTGGAAGTCATGAAGAAGGTTATAGTCGTTACTTCAAAATATTTATTTGGATAATTATTTCAGCCATTAAGAAAATATTGCATTTCAAGAAACATCATGTTTTGGAAGGTGGAAATTATTTTGCAGGCCTTTCTCTGAAGATCGGTTGTGGCATATGGCCAACATGTCAGCCTCCGCAAAATGAGATCCAACAAGTTTTCCCTTGCTTACCATTTTGTTTTAGCTTGAGTTTGAGCTGTTAAATTGGATCTGTAAAAGAGGTGAAATCGCTAAGGGAATAATAAGTAGGCAAGCAAAGAAATATTTATGTTAATTCTTCTGTGGGGATATAACTTTTCTTATTTAAATAAATTTACTCCAGACCGTGTTTGGTGTGCTCCTTCAATTAGGAAGTTAATAAAGCTGGAATATTTTAACATCTTGCTTTCCCAGCAAAATGTTTTTTGTATGCATTTGAAGTGTCTTATTTACGTCTGATAGCAATATTTTCTGGATACTGTACACTGGAAAAAATAGGTCACCTGCACTAAAAGTATTAACCCAGGTAGCATTTGCAAGATGGTAACCACAAAATCTTCCCTCCTCACTGGAGCAAGGAAGGAAAGAAAGAAATTAAATTATTAGTGTTGAAGTTTTTCTGCTATCACAACTGTTCATGCACAAAATTTCTGCTGCTATTAAACTTCTATGTTCGTGCTGTATTTTCGTCTTATTTACTTGACTAATAAACTGTATTTGTAGGTGAGATGAGTGAAAGCCGAGCAAAAAAAGTTCGAATAAAAGAAGTCGATGGCTGGACTCTAAGGATGCTTATTGATTATATTTACACCGCTGAGATTCAAGTTACAGAAGAAAATGTGCAGGTAAGAGTGAGAATATTGTCTACAACAAATTAGATGCAATGTGCAGAGTCATTTATTTTGTCATTGTGGATCAACTCTGACATGGGAAATCTCATCTGTAAACTGGAATTTTTTCAGATTGTGCTTACAAAGCAAGTAGTCATGCTGTTTTAAATTCTGGGTCAAATTCAAAGTCAATTCAAATAAATAGTTAGTTGACATCAATGGATTAACGAGGTTTGCAACAAAACCTTATGTAATGCAATAAAATAGATGGTCTACTCTGCCTAAAATTAATGCTGTCAGGCACCTCTGTACCACCCCTTCTCTAATATTTAAGTCAAATTTTCATAAGCAACATAGATTTATTCTTAAATGTGAAACCATGGTGTGCAATTAAGCTGTCCTGTTTATTTTTTCCCTGTTAGCCTGTACAATAAAGTACTTTTTCCTGCTCAATCTCTGTAATTTGCCAGTGACCAACTGTGGAGAAATTTTTAGCTACTGTTTTTTTTACCAACCAATATCTATCATGAAGGTTTTGTCCGTCCCACACAGAGCTAATAAGTTTTTCTAATTGGCTGTACCTTAAGATGAAGCTTCAATTAGAATAAAACACAGGCTTAGAAAACATAGCCTCCTGCATTTAATATTTTCTAAATGCAGATGGAATTAAAATGGACAGAGTAGATTTTCCTTCCAGTATCTTTTGAAATTTGTTGCAGAGGTTTGATAAGTTTAAAACTAGTTGCATAAGGGGTGATACATTTAATTATCATGTTTTTCTTCATATTCCTATGATCTTCTTTCTATTCTTGCCCAATGCCAAATAATGGGTTCTTAGCAGTTATTTTGCTGCTTTAGCAGGGTACAAAACCATGTTGCTGTATTTGGCATTGAAAACTTCTATTGCAATTATGTATTCTGAATTAATTGCTTTCACTGGACATTAGGCTGAAATAAATAGCATTTTATTGGCTGCTGAATGCAATGGGGATGCTGCTTGTTTTAGCCCTGCTTGATTGAAGACTTCCTGAAATGAGAATGCTGCCATCTTGAAACAAAATATCCTGCTACTAAGACTTCCATATTTTGGGTCATAAGATTATCATAAGTCATTTAATTATGCAAGACTAATTTCTTGTCTTTCTTAACGGCTTGTTTCTTAAGAATCTTCATTTTTAAGGAACTGTTCTGGTCTGATGATGAATGTACATTGTGAAAAAAAAGACTGAAATTCTGTTGTATTTTACCAATCTGGTGGATGCCAAAATCTCTGTATCGCTGTGGAAGACCTTGAACAAATCCAGAGCTGTCAGAGATTCCCTAACAGACTTCATCCTGCTTGATCATTCTGGCTTTTCATCCCTAAAGTAGAATATTGTGTCTTGCTGACAGAGCTTAATGGCCCTAATCTTGTACATTCGATCCATAACTTTGGAGTGGACTTAGCATTGCCATCCTCAGCATTGCCGAGGATGGGTGATAATGCCTCCTCCTAGGCAGCCCTACTGTATTTTGGCTGTAGGTGCTGCCTAGGAGGAGGCATTATCACCCATCCTCGGCAATGCTGACTCCTCCATGTCAATCGAGAAGAAAAGCATTATATTTCTTCCTCTCACAGGAGTAATTGAAGGCCAGAAGTTGACTGGTTTAATGCTCATGGCTCTGATAGGGCTTTAATTTTCATGACTCCAGGTTTTCTGTCTGAAGAAAGATATCTGATGATGCTGGGGATGTTTGTATAAATAATATGGCTTGGTGAGTGATATTACAAGTTTGTGGTTACTTGCATACTGAGAAGAAAGTCAGGCTTCTAAACTGGGTTTTGATTTTTTTCCAATATAGTGGCACTTTAATGCTGATGGTGAATATACTTATAATATGACTGTATTGAATGTAAACTTATTCTTACTTTGTCACTTTCATCCTTTTTGCATTATTATTACTAGATATGTAGATGTAGAGTTTATTTGCATAACAGCAGAAATAAACACTATGGATAAGATGCAAATTCTTTTCCTTAAGCCTGAAAGCCAAGATGGGAAAATTGTTCCTGTGACTTTCTGGAAATCTAGAAACCTAGTGCAGATTCTTGTCTATATGACCTAGAAGATACTGTGGCAGTGGTTAGGAATTTATCTTGTATGAAAACAGATGCGTGAGAACTTAAGATGCCATTTTATGTTTGGATTATTGTGTTGAACTGGAGCTTCAGCTTCTAGGTAGCTGCTTATGATTCTTATTCTGTTACCCTTTATGGGATTTCAAGTGTATCATTCTATCTTTTCAGGTTATACATAGTAAGAATAGATATTGAATTAATTTCTAATATGTGATACAATGTTTGAAGAAGATGTGCAAGCTTCATGTTTAAGTAATGTAGAATTGCTAAGTAGTTCTTGGTATTAAAATAGCTGCATTGTATATTTATGAAAACTAATTATAAAGGAATATATAATCGTAGCCCAGCTCATTGGTCTTTCTCAAGGGGCAGGTTGACTCTGAGCTTCTTTCCTTAGAATCTTACTTCATCTAGATGTGGACAGGAGAGTGCTTCCTGATTGTGCCTTTGCAGCTTCTCAGTGAGAACTGTCCATTTTTTTCTCCCCACTGTGCTGTTCTCACTTATGTATGTTTTTGGGCAGGAGTGCAGGTAGAAAAAACAGGTGTAAGTCATCAATTGAGGAAAAAATCACATTCGTTTAGTCCATAAACTATCAACACAGGAGGCCCTCGTCACTGGATGTTATCACTACATTAGTTAAATACAAAAGAGCATTTGTTCTTTTCTTCAGTTCTTGGTTCAGTAGGTTCCCCCCAGCCTGCAACACTAAGACAGCTGGTATATGAATGTGTACATTCTTTTAGTGTTTGTCCTTCATTTAGAACAAGTTATTTTATAATTCATCTCTAGCGGCACTCACTTTGCATAATGCCATACCAGTGTTTTTGCTGTATTTACACATTAAGTCACATTTTTCTGCATTCTTAACTCTTTGCTTTTCCTTTTTGTTTTTTTTTTTAGGAGTGAAATGAAATGTCAGACTTAGTGCAATACCTCATTCTTCATATTTTAACAAGGGAATATCCAGGTTAATGTTTCCAGAAGGCAAATCAACTTTCTTGCATATCAAATTTTTTTGATACCCATATAGGTATTAAATACATGCAGTGCACAATGTGGGAGAGTTGGTTACTATAAGAAGCTAATGCGTGAGTAACTCTCCCACACTATGCATATGCATTGCAGCCCCTTTTTAGTCAGCTGTACACCTCGGGGCTCTCCTGAGCACAAATACATTGGAGGAGGAATTCCTGCAGTTGTTGGCAGGGTGTGGATTTGTTATGGGCCTTAGAGGTCAGTGGAATGTGACTAGAATAAACACAAGTTAGGTGATTGGATTCCTTTCTGATTCCCTGCTACAGGTCTCTGTTCCTTTAATTGTGCTGATACAACTATTTGCTGGACTGTTTTATAAAGCAGATCGCTGAACTCAAATATCTGACAGCATAACACTGTGTCTCTACTTCCACCTCACGTGGGATTTTGGGGGATTTTTGAGTTATTCTTACGTTGGATCACAGCACTGTCAGTTGTTTTCACCCAATGCTTGGGGTTAATGCATTGAAGTGTAGGAACATACATCAGTGTTGAGCATAGATGTTTCCCTGCAGCCTGGGGCAAGCATTACATGTAGCTTCACTTTGCTGCTTTGTGTCTTGCTTTTGAACAAGATGAGTGCATGAGAGATAGTAGAAGAGAAAATCACAAAAAATTCTATTTTTACAACTGTGTAACTCTGTCCTGGCATATTTTTTCCTTTAAAGAATTTTGTGAGGTACAACAAACATGAAATCCAGAATCCTAAATAGGGTAGTTTTCAAGAAGTATCATTTTTTCTGCTCATTTTCTGAAGTTATTCAAGAACAACGTTTGCACAGTAATAAGCATATTATGAACAGTAATATGTATGCATTTTTTCTTTGTAACTATTACTGTTCACGCAGATTGCCATAAAAAGTACAACAGAGATGCTTCTATTTGTGTGGTGTTGTGGGGTGTTGGTATAAGAGTTGACAGCACATTTGATTTAAGGTGCTGTCAAAACAAGGTCTGAAAAAGCAGCTGATTTCCCCAAGAAATCCTCAAAAAAGAAGATCCTAATGTTGCCCCAGCTATTTGTTAAGGTAGACATTCTACAGTACCATGTTTGGTAGTACGGGCTTTGACTATTCATGCCACAACTCATCACCTCTAGCTGATCAGTGTTGCAGGGTTAGAGTCTGAAAAATCTGTTGTTAGAGTCTGAAAAATGCTCAAGGTTGAAAATGAGCCTGTACTTCACACCAAAATCCAGAGAAATCCCACAGTTTAAGAAAACACGTGTGCTTTTTAAGATGGTCAGCTTCAGAATTACATTTGTGGCATGACCCACAAGTATTGGATCATGCCATAAGTTGAACTGAGGGTGTGTTAAAGGAGTATGAAGAAGAAGGAATGTGATGTTACAGGAAATAGTGTAAAACATAATTGCTCCTGAGCTCTGTAAAATGAAGCAGTGACTGAATGTATCTAGACTTGGCAGAACATATATAACAATGGAAACTGGAACATAAACCTTAGCTGGTTTATTTCAGTTGCTTTAATAGTTTTTCTAATTCAAAAGGCAGTTAGTATCTGACTTACATGTTCCTGGTCTATATTAGACTAATTATTGGTACTTCCTTCTGTCATCTTGTAAAGCGACTTGTTACTGTTTTGCTGCAATAATCTCATGTATTGAATGACTGTTCTTATTCATATACTTTAGTTATTTTCTTGATGCTAAACATAGACTGTTGTTTGGACACAGTAGTTTCTGAATCTTTTACAATTCTTCTTGCTCTGCTAGACTCTTTCCATTTTACCAATTTCTATATATTTAACATGCAATGGCCAAATTGGTCTATTAAGGTCTTGTTACTGCAGACAAGAGTGAAACTATTGTCTTGTGAGTAAAAAATACACTGTTTTTATTCTTGATGCCATTAATTTTCCAATACCAAGACATTAATTCTGGTAGTCACTATATGTTTGTGCTGGTGGAGAGAATGAGAACATGAAAGAAGTTATTATACAGTGGTAGAAAGAAGTTGTGAGACCTCTTTCTTTTGGTAAAAGCCATTTTGAGGGATTTGTTGTTTTAAGTATTTATGCTTGTTAGCGTAATACTTCTAATGAACAAAAACTGCAACCAGTGGAAATCATTATCTGATTTAATAGTAGTAGAGTGCCATTCAGTGAGTTTAGTGGGTTCAGATTCATACCAGCAATTTTCTGTTAGGAAGAGATGCTAATTTACAAGTCTGTTTCCAGAGTACAACCCCATGTTAAAATTTGTTTTAATTAAAAAATGTAAAGAAATTAATTGTTTTCATTTTGGAGAGATGTTTAGTTATATTTTTAAATGCACCAGTAACAGAAAAAAGTAGCCTGCTGAAAATCTTGTAAAATTATCTCTGGTTTAGGGTTGGAAGGGCAGGAGAGAAGCAAGATAAGTACAAGTTATTTTAAAACTGATCAGAAAATGTAGAAGAGAGCATTCCACAAAATCGAATGCAAAATAATGAGCAATCCAGACTTGTGTATGTTGAGGAGAACCAAAACCCCCAACAAATGAGCAAAGAGGAGATATTAATTTCAATAAAATGTAGTAGAACTGTGTATGATCAATAAGATGAAGTCCATGCAAACACAGGGTCTGCATTTACCATGCCTAATTGTCACTGGATATTAATTTAAAATTGCAAACTAATTTAAAATGCAAAAATAAAATTCTATGCAGCATGAAACATTCCTTATTTGCTCTTCTGCTAAGCACTAGAATAACGTCAGATAAGAATATTCAGAATAAGTTGTTGTATTTTATTTAGAATTGGTGTGCATATGATGAGCCCTGTGCAGTGTTATGTGGGTAGGATATGAAATAACCTGTTTAGGGGCTACCAGTTTGTTCTGAAACTTGTATTACCAGAATGTCAAGTTTGGTAATGGAGTTGCTTTTTTCCTCCCACCTGTGTCTCACGATGGTCTCAGATTCTGTCCTTCAGTACCCTTTCTATTAAGGGTCAGGTACAACAGTTCACAGGAGTTTAATTAAAAAGAGAGTTCAGGATCATGATGGAATATCCATTTTAACAACTTACCATTGCACATCAACTGAACAATGGCAGCTAGTTGTGTGTGCTTTTAGCTTGAAGAAAATACAGAATGACTTAATATAAGCCAGTTTATAAGACTGATCTCTTCATTTAATATTTACCACAGTCTTTGAGCACTTATATGACCAAATTAATAAAGCTTATATTCCAGTAATCCTCAAAGCCATACTATCTTTTTATCTGAACTGAGAGTCAAAATACTCCTGAATATTGTGATACTTGTCAAGCTTTATTCTTGGAAACAAATTGTGTATATGAACAGTTGACTAAACTAAATGTCTTTATATGAGTTAGCAAGACTGTGATGTGTGAAGAGCATAAAGCATGTGTTTTGGAACTAGTTTCATTTTAGCTATCTGACTTGGAATGTTTTTTAAGAGTTTATGAGGCCTGCCAATAAAGTATACCTTTGAGACTACAGAACTTCTTTTCCCTTACTGGATCAAAAATAAGGCCCTCCCTTTCAAAGGGGTATATCCAAAGGGGTATATTTGCCTTATGAGTATAGGAAGTTTTCTGTGTTAATTGGGGTAGATTTTTCCTTTTTAGAATCCAAGGCTGACTTTACAAAGGTCCTTTGCAAATGTGTGATTGGGCATTGTAAGAGGAGGGAGCTGAATTCAGTACTTGAACAGAGACACGCATTGTGTCCTGGAAGTGTGCCTGCTGCTGTGTGAGTGGGTGGAAGAGATAAAAGAAATATTTATGCAACTGAACTGAATCCTGTGAAGGTTTCACTGAATCTTATAATGCAGTAGGTTCTGTTTCAAATATAAAATACATATTTTATATATGAAACTGGTTTGAGAGAAGGTAGTGCTGAAATTGCATCTATGGGAATTGGCTGTTCTCGTTCAGAGAAACGAAGAAAGAAATGTGTGGGAAAAAATGCCCTAAAAGGGCAGGACGGAAATAATTCTGATCTTGATGCATTGAGAGATGAGCCTCTAGCCACCTCTTTAAAATCCTTTTGGTAATCAAGGAAAGTGAAACAGCTTAAATAGGAATATATCTTGAGAAGAGTGGGTGCTGGTAGGCTGGATCTAGGCAATTACATCCCTACTGGTCATGATTAACACCTTGCGTGTCACCAAGAGACCAACAGATACTTAAAATGTAGGGACAATACGTCCCCAGTCTTTCACTCTACTGAAATGTAGTGCTCCTAAAGAAGAGCTTATTCTAAATTAGCAGCAATTGCTGAATGGTTTTCAAATAGATGGTGATGTTCTAGACAGTGCAGTTTGATGATGCAGATGGGTCATGATAGCAGTTTTTCTAGGTAGAAGCAGTCATAGCATTCTAGCAGATGCAAGTAACTTAATAAAACTATTACTGCTGTACCACAAGTTACTCAAGTTGGCTCTCTGATGTTTTCTGACTAGTTGTTGATAAAGGCCTTTTATTTACTTGCATTTTCCTCTTATTTACTAACCACAGTTTTCTGATGAAAGCATAAAATTTATCACTTTATTATTTATTAATTAAATAGAATTTTGAAGTATGTTTTAAGCCACTGGGTTGTCATTATGCCTGTCCCTGTCCTGTCTTCACCCTGTCCCCACTGGTTCTGTGTACAGATTTCCTCTTGCATCCCCACAGTGCCTATATTGTCACTTCATCTTGGTTTAGCTTCCAAGGTCTTTCCTGCAGTACATGGCTGCTTACATGCTAGGTGCTAAAGACAGAGTATTGGACCATGTGAGTATTCCTCTGATCTGATTTATTTCTAAAGTCTGCACGCTTCTGAAGAAGAATGCAGTTAGGTCAGATAATACCAATACTATTGAGGATAACAGTAATACTTATTTTGTTGTAGGGTTTTTTTTTCTTTTTTTTTTCCTAGAGATAGTTTTTTTTGAGTAAATGATAGTTGTTTCTCTTACTGTTCCTAAAAAAGTGAAGCAATGTTGCACTGATTTCCCTGTCAATAGCTGTGGTAGATTTTTTCAAAAAATGAAAATAGCTTTGACTTTATCTTAGTTTGTTGATAGAATCTTTAGAGGTGAAATCTGTGAATTTCTATTTCCTGTGACTTAAATTTAACTTGTCAGAAACTCTCAGCAAAGTATCCCAGTGCAGCACATGTTCTTTTAGACAGACTGGTAGGCCAAATCTTCATTAAAAGATTTCTGTACAGCTGTCTTTAAGCTGCTCATATAGTTCTATTTTTGTGAGCTGATACTGAATTCTGATTCCCAGATAATCTCCTATAAAATTTTGGACAGATTTGGCTTCCTGCTTGCAATATTTCATGAGTAAGGTGCTAATTGTTGAGCCCTGAGGTGACAGGTTACAATCCTGCTTGTTTCTGAGATAATGAAAGTATTTGTCATGGGCTTTGGTTCCCTTATCTTCCATATCCCGGCTTTTTCCAGACTTAGATTAATCTTGAAACCACCACATTTCCACCATCATATTTCATTTTACCGTCACTTTGTGCTTTGTCTTCATGAAAACCAAAAACGTTCTGTTCATAAATTCACTTCTTTCTTTCTTAATAGGTTTCAGGCAATGCTGGAAAGCATTTTCTTCTTCAAAGTTTGTTTTATGTAATTGAGCTATGTGAGTGTCAAAACCTATTGGCGGTTGTTGATCTTATTTCCCTGACATAGATATTATTAAAGGTTTAGGAGGAGATGGAGTTCTTCATTGGATCGTCTTATAGAGCCTTAAAAATAAACAAGCCTTTGGCCTTTCTGCTCATCTCCATTGTGGCTGCTGTGACATAGATACTGAATAATGAAAGCTTTGTCAAATTCTGAAGTTGTATTCAAAGTCATTCAGGTTAAAATGCTTTATAAAACTGGCTCATCGTAATGAGTTTATGATTAAAACGGGATTAACTGATTTTTTAAATTCTGATGTATATTGAAACTACCTGGTAATCCAAACTTCCACTTTGATTCTTTTATGACTGCACAGTTCTAATAATATTATGGGCTTGCTGACACTGCAGAGAGGTACTTAAATCCAAGCTGACATGAGTTTCATTACAAACCCTATTCATAGAAACATGTTAAGGTCTGACTGGGCAAGAACCTAATGCTGGACTAAACAGCCTTATAGTGTACTCTGGTTGTGTGCTGAAAGACTACCACTGTGTTTTGCTGTTTGTATGTATTTTACACTGAAGGCTTCAAGCAACCATCTGGTTACCTCCTTTTGACCTATTTTTGTATTTGTAACAACAGCTTTAAGTATTTTAATAATATGAGAGCACAACTAATATGTGGCATAGCTGGAGGAGAGACAGTGGCACACTCCTTGAATTTATATGCATTGTAAGACATGTCAGGCAATAGTAAATGATCTCATTTTTTCCAGTGAAATAATCCTAGTAGGCATTCTTCATTTGCTTATATGTGCTTGCCTGTCAGGAGAATAAGTGTAGGAGGAAAGGGAAAAGAAGAGTGCAATCTTTTTACAGGTGTATTTTATTACAAATATAACCTTCATTAATTTGCACTTTAAATGAGTAAGCTTCACCTAAGAGCTGCTGACCAAAATACTAAGCAAACAGCTTTGCTGGAAAATTTAATATTTTGTTCTCTGACAATTTTTAAATGCATTTAAAATGTATTTCTCTCTCTCGCGCTCTTTTTTTTTTTTTTTTTGTAGCCTATCTTTTGGGATTTTAGCTACTACATATGTGCAAAGTAGAACTGCCGGGTTTTTGGGGGCACATTATTATTATGTGCACTGCAGAATAGCTGTGGTTGCTATATTGTCACTCCCCTATGTTTGTTTTTAACTGAGGAACTGGGTTTTTGATGTGGCTGAAGATGTATTCCAAAGCCTCACACTTATTTGGTAGATGTTTGATGCTCTCTTCAAGGATTTCCGTTTCTGATCTGGCGTGCTTGGTGGGTATGTGACAGGAGGAAATCACACTGTGTGCTCAGCGTGAGGAAAGCATCAAGGGTTGCTGAAACTGGTAGCCTGATAGCAACTAGGTGGCTGCAGCTCCATATCTCCAAGCTGCAGCCGGCAGTGAGGCTGAGCATGTGTTTGCAGTAGGTACATGCACAGTCACGTGTACAGAACACACTGCCAGCCCCTCGGAACAATGCAGGCAGAAACACCTGCCTCATGTCTCAATTCTCTCTTGAGCTGGGCTGTCTTCCTCAAACAGTCTCTTGGACATGTCTTTTCAATATATTTTGTGTTGTTAAGACAAACTGAATAAATACAATTCATACTACTTCATTTAGGGATAAAATTCTTTCCCACATCCTCTCCTGGATTATAGAGGATGGTGAAGTTCATGAGGTAAGTAGCAAAAGGAATTTGCAGAGAAAGCAATTGCTGTGTCTGTACAGCTGTAGTTGTGGTTAAGGCAGAGGGAAAAATGGTGTCAGGACCACCAGAACCAGGAGAAGCAGATGTTGAACAGATCTGGCAAATACTCTCTCTTGAGGTATTTACTTTTTTATGTTCCTACCGTTTTTTTCTTTCTGCAGATATCTTACTGCAGTTTCTCTCAGTCCTCCAAATGATGCTTTTTAATTTTTTTTGTTGTTGTTTTGGCTGGTTGAATGGGTATCCAGGAACATTTTTCATAAAGACAATTGCATAGACAGAAGAGAATGAGTCTTTTAAGAATGAAAAGATGAACCTGGATGGACATTTGAGCTGTTGTACCCTGGCTTATAGGTGTCAAAGAGAAATACATAAGGGAGAAACAGAACTGAGAATGAGCACCAGAGAGAAAATTAATCTAAAATGTGGATGAAAAGATATGAGGAGTGAATCAAAATTGTCCCAAGGCTGTAAAAGGCTGTCTTGGACTATCAAGTGCCAGTGTGTGTAGGAGGCAGAGAGTCATATTTCTTCCAGAGAGAGACTGTTGTCTTGTGGACTGAATCACAGATTTCCCCTGTCTCAAAATCTCTGTATCTTCAGAAGATGTTTGGGTGTTCTGGTTTTTGTGTTTTGGTTTTGATTTGTTTTTTTTTTTGTGGGAGGGCAATGTGGGCTGAGGTTTATGAAACCACTTGTTTCTGCTTATTTGGAAGAGACTTGTGGGCAAAGGCGGTGAAGAGGCTTGTAGCTTGGCTATGTCAGCATGGTCTAAGCAAGAGCCAAGGAATGAATCAGAAACTCTTGGAGGAGGTGATGGGGTGAGAGAGAAATGGGGTTGAGGCAGGAGTGTGTTACAGAAGAGATACTGATCTGTAATCCTGTACTTCAGAAGCATGTGATTCTGATTACTGTGGGAGGTGAATGGGAAGTCACCGAGGGATTTAAACAGGCATTTAATTTAAATGATAAAAAGAATAAAACACTTTACTCAGCACTGCAGCTCTAAATATAACATGTATTAGTTTCCTGCATATTGTTTCTTTAATGAGTGATTTAGGAGAGCATGTGGGCTGTCAGAGCCATGCACGGGAAAGGTGCCAAAAACTAATTCAGGTAGAAAGTCCCAGTTACACCAACGGACTGTCCAAGGTGCATCCTCTTACAGATCAAGGGTAGGCTTAGAGAGAGGTTCAAAAGATGAAGCACAAAAGCAAGTGAATAAAAACATCCAATCACTAGAGTAAATAGGTTTTATAGACATGTTTGTAAAAATAGTCCTTGCATATCCACAGAAAAGAAATTTTTAAAGTGAGGTGGCTGAGACTATATGGAAGTGTTATGTTCTCTGGGTGGCTATTCCTTGGAATTTCAGCTCATGTTTTAGTAAATCACCACAATGTCAAAACATTAAATCATGTTTGCTTTATAGAGACTATCTGGATTTGGTTTTTGTCAGTGGCAGGTGAGATAAGGAAAGTTCAGACTTCTGATATGTTTCAGAATTCTGTTTATGAGTTGTTCATCACTACTAAAAACCTCCTGGAATTCTTATCATGGCCAGAAATAACCACATCAAAGGCTTTTGAAAGTCAAGTTAGTTATAGTCCCTCCTAAATTGTCACATGATGAGCAGTAAATAGATCAAAAGTCCCTAGGGAGGAAAGGAACAAATATGAATAAATAGTTGAGTTTTGCTGTATCAAAGGGATTGTAATGTGTCACAGGCTTCCAAAGGACCTATTTCCTTTGGTTTTGAAAAGTAGGTAGCAAAAGATGTATGTGATGAACTGGTTTAAGTATTTTTTTCAAGATCAGACAAAAATAGAAAATCTCACTGCTTTCTAGCTAAGCTAGATGTCAGGCTATCATGATCACAGACCAAAATTAATGTTGGAAAGTGTAAAGTGGTGCATAAAAAGAAAAAAAATGAATTACTCCTACGTATTGCTATGTTTTACATTAACAGCTTTTCCTAGTATAGGATAATATACTGTATTCACCTTAGAAAAACTTCTGCTATTGTAAAATAGTGTCTTTAAAATGAAGCATACAGCGATATCTATTGTATTGTATAAATCTGTAAATATTGTATTGTATAAATAAATATTGTATTGTATAAATCTGCATCATCACCTGGAACACTGTTGGATGGTCTAAAATATGACAGAAATGGCATTCTTTGGGGAAAGACTTAAAGCCATTAAAGGCATGAGAAGCTATCCTTTGAGAGAGGAAGGGAATTCAGGCCATTTTTAAGTTGACTGTGAGTTGACTAAAATAGGACTCATTTTATTGCAGTGTCTATTTGTTTCAAAGACTCTACATACACTTGTAAAGGGTAAAAGGGGGAGTTACTAATTTATCCTGAAAGATAACAAGCTTTTCTTTAAAATACCTAAAGAGAAGTGCACAAAAACATATAAGTACATGCATGTAGTTGTTACTATGTTTAAGGTGACTGCCTAAATGAAGAGAACACGTTGCTGCAAAATGCATGGGTGCAGCTGCCTAGGATTCCAAAGGTGAGCAGTGCTGCTTTCTAGCTGTGCTGGTTTGTTTGGATGTGATTACCTGTGAACCTTGGAAATGATACAGATAGACAGATAGACAGTTTCAAATCATTAGCAAAACAAAGATTAGATAGTATTTCAAAGCAGGTATTTTCACCTAAGGTTTACCTCCCTAGTTAGGTGAGACCATGTGAGGTCCAGATCTGGGTTGAGTTCACCTGTTCTAATCTTCCCTGTCCTAGGTTTCCTTGTTCCCTTTTCCTCAGAAGAGGGGTGCTGGTGGAAGCAGAGCAATGCTGTGAAGCATAATTTTAGTAAACACTTTGTTTAACCACATACTGGGGAAGGATGGAGGACATAACAGATCTGTCTCGAACCAGGTGGCAAAACTGCTTCCCATGCGACTCAGACTGGAGGAGATCCCTAGCTGGTTGTAGCAGAGCCAGACAAAAACTGTTCTAACAAAGACAAAATTTTTGCCATTTCCTTCTGTAAAAAGG
The DNA here is from genome assembly GCA_013400215.1 of Cisticola juncidis. Classification (NCBI taxonomy): domain Eukaryota; kingdom Metazoa; phylum Chordata; class Aves; order Passeriformes; family Cisticolidae; genus Cisticola; species Cisticola juncidis. The sequence goes on along the minus strand of VXBR01008341.1, from coordinate 115,631 downwards.
AAACTGAGATTTCTCTTTTTTTCTTGTGCAGTTGACTAGGGAGATGTGTTGGTTTTTCATTTTAGAAAGCCTGGATTTTACCTATTATTTGAGCTTTTTTTTGGAAAACTGTGAAGTTTAGACTAGCCTGGAAAATATTTTTAACTCTTTGTTTTATGGTCTAGCTGAATTTGGATTCCATTGAGTGGTATTACAGCAACAAGCTCTAAGTCTGGTGTGGTCTAAAAGAGTTTACAGACTTGGATAGACTATTTGTGCAGAGAACTTGTGGCTACTCTATCGCTGAAGTGTTTAAGGCCAGGTTGGATGGGGCTCTGAGCAACTGGGTCTAATAGAAGGTGTCCCTGCCTGTAGCAGGGGGGTTGGAACTAGGTGATCTTAAAGCTCCCTTTCAACCCGAGCCATTCTATGATTTTTTTTTTTTTTTAAAAAGGAAAAAAGAAAGTATCAAATCAGAAGTAATCAGGACTGACATCACAAGTTTTGTGATTCTAAACCTGATGCCCTCATCTTGTCTTGCTAGGATGTGGTTGCCCTTTAGCTAAACATTAATAATGAAGGCACATAAACTGCCTTCTCAGACCAGAAGTTTGTACAACTTTTTTGAGTCTTTAAAATCATCACGCTGCTAAAGATGCTTCTATGTCAAGCTGAATGAAAGCAGCTATTTCTGTCTCAGCTACGACCTTTACTGTAGGCTTGCATCCATGTCTCTCTTTCTTTGTAGCACCATAAAGCTACCTGTGGCAAAACCTGAAAAGTAGCCCTTGCCAAAGTGTAGAGGTTGTTTGCTCAAATGAATGCATGTGTGCTTGTCCACCTCCCTTTAAAAATCCAAGATGCTTACTATGAGTAAATTAAGTCACTTACATTCACTTACAGAGACTCCACGGTTGACCTCTCTTACTTGCAAGTAGGTTCAGGATATGCTGTGACACATAAGATGAAATTTTGGAAGCTGCATAAAGGCTTCCTTGAAAATGTTTCTGTTTTCTTGATATTGGTTGTGGTTTAAATCATGAAGTGTATGTACTAAACCTGCATCTGCAAAGAAAAAACAAATGGGAAGCTGTAGATGCTATTTACTTTGGGAATTTTGCTTCTACATACCTGAATTTTTTAAGCACAACATCTAGATTAATGCATTTATGAAATTTGTCACTAAGCCTAATGCTTTTTTTCCGAGGAAATCCTCTGTGACATTTCTAGAATATAATTATGGTCTGTTGTAGGAAACTGAATGATAAGTAAAAGATTATCTTAATAAACTACAAAATCATAATTATGATAAAAGCTTGAAGTAATCAAAAGTGCTTTGAGTCCGCTGAAGGACCATTTAGTGCATATTAGATGTTAATCTTGACATAATTTTATACTGAAGATAAGCACCATGCTCAGAAATAATTTCTGCTTCATGCTATTTCTGTTGTTCTTAGTTCTTGGTTTTGTATTACTTTAACACTTGGTAGTATAGATACATCTTCTGTGCCAGAGAATGAAATAATAGAGCAAGCAAAGGCTCACAATCTACTGTCCCACTTATGCTGCTGTTTGTTTTCTGCTCAGGTTTAGGATTTTGCCTTTTGTGCCCTTTCTTTTAAATTGGGAGAAAATGCTCAGTTATACTAGGAGAACAAACCTTGTTTGTCACAAGTCAGTCTGTAACATACAAAAAAACCCAGGAAACCAACAATTCTTTCCTTCCCCTCTCCCCACCTCTTCAAAGTTTTTTTGTATACTTTAGGAAACAGCAAATGAACATTTTTAGTTTTTTGTCAACCTTTTACATCTTCAGTTTTAGGCAATCTTTTGAAAACGTTTGTATCACAGTAAGCTTTGGTATACCCAAAGTGATTGTGTGTGTCAGTGGGGTCTGAGCTGAGGGTGGTCTGGTGCTGGAGGCTGTGATGCTGCATTTCAGTGCCATGGCTGAAGCTGGCTGAAAGCTCAGAGCATCAGCTGATGCAGCGATTCTTTATGTGGGTCAGCCTTTACAGGAAGAAAGCAGACCATGTAGTGTGAGTTATGTTATCCTGCCTACTTAATCTTTTCAGCTTCTTCTAATCCTTTTGCAGGGTAGCTATGTATATGATTTGACTGGGTAGCACTTCTGATGCCATAGTTAATGAACAAATTGTCCAGTTCCTGAATGACACAATATCAGAAGTAGCTTTGTTCAGACTCAAGTTAGTCTTGTTTAAATTATGCTGTCCCTAAGAAAATATGATGATGTTTTTATGCAGCTGTGTAATCTTCTAAAAACTGAATTAATTAAAGTATGATGAAGGATTCTGAGCTTTCATTTTAGATTACTTACTATACATGTACTTAAATGCAGTGGCCAAACTTCAAATCAAGAACTTTGTTCCTATAAAATCAAAATTTCTACAGTTTTTTTCACTGAAATAAAAATCTAAAATTCTAACTAAAATTATTTTAGGTTAATGATGTTCTACTTCAAGTGAGAGAATGTTTCATTTCTATTGCCAATATCTTTTCAGAGAAGAAAAGGATATGAAAGGCTAAGCTTCTGACTGTTAACAAAAATAACCATTAGAGTAGGAAATCAATTTGTCTCTCTTGTGTGAAAGCTTATGCCAAAACGTATTTTCATGTGATCGTTAAGGCACTGTTCTGGTAGAGAAGTTGTAGGAGAACCATGAAGCCAAGCAAGACTGCATGATTGTCCCTTGTAGACCAGATGGATACTCCTCATTATAGTGTATTACTTAATTAAGTGACTCTTCTGTAATTTCATTTGCTTCATGAATCTTGTTTCTGCACTTCAGCAGCCACTAAATGCATCCCAAATCCCTTAAAAGACTTCCACACTTTCCCCCTTCAAAAAAACCCACAGAAAAACAACAGAAATTCCACTTCTGCACCTCATGTTTTTATTAATAGTTAGTAGTTAATTCAGACTAATCTTCTGCAGTACTGTCTCTTCAAAAGCTGCTTTTTGAGAAAATGGATTACTTCCTATGAATTGCATGTCACTAACTAAAGTGGAACTCTTAAGTACAGATTATAATGCAAGTTAAAAAGCAGAGATGTAAAACAGATACATTTTTGTTATCCTCCATTTTAATCTGTCACACTGATTTCCAAGCTGGAACCTGCTAAGTATGTTGCAGATCATGTCAATAATTTAAAATATTATATTTTCATGATTATTTAATCATTTTCTACTGAAGTGATGCTCTCCCAATTTGTATCTAGTACAAGGGGAATGTGTGGGAATAGGACTGTTTTGTGATCTGATTCCTTTCTGTGATACTGTTAAACTGCCACCTGCACCTGATATTTAGGGAGATTATTATGGGGCTCATTAAGCTAAAGGAAAACTTAATGCATCCATGTCTTCATTGTGCAGTAGCCTTGAGGATGTTAAGATATCCAGAAGGTATACTTCATAGGCTACATGACATCATGTTCTAAACTTGCAGCTCATGCACATCTTTAATTCCAGTGCAGCCTCTTATTTTTGTATTTTAACACTGGAACACCTCCTTAACATGCACATGTTGTTTGTACAGAAATTCAAGCAGGGTTGAATTTTCCCAAATTGAAGCTTCCACATTTTATCCCACAGATGCCTTAAAATATTTGTCTATTTTAGTGTTTTTGTATGTATACTCCCAAGTAGCATAATTTCAATGCCGTGCTGAATGATTTTACTAGAATTTAGACTACTCTTCAGTTACAAACCACAGTTTTAATTACAGCACAGATGCATGTAGATGAGAATGAAAAAATAAGATAATTTGGATTATATTTAACCACTATGTTTATTTCCTTCCTCCCCATGCTATGATAATGTGAACAGCAAATGAAGGAGCTTAGTTTGCTGAAATGGTTATTTAAAACTTAGAAATAATGTTAAACCTTAATCTATTTCCTCAGGATATTTTTATTACAGGCATTAACATAACTGTTGTTCTCCGAAATTTGCTTCATTTTAATGTTGTAACTGAAAATATGCAATCTCTGGGATTAGCAAAGATGTAACTTTCTAATGTAACTGTGTGTTTCTATATTGTATTGTAGTGCGTTTGGATTCTCATGCATCTGCATTTCTAGATCAGTATCTTTCCTAATGTTACAGATCTGTTTTCTTTCTTCTCTGTGTAGTAAAGAATGGATTTTTTCTGTTTTAGACAGCACGTTACTCAATTCTCTTGGCATACACTGCTCTGATTTATATTGGCTTATTTGCTTGAAAAGTACTTCGGTATTCTGAGAAATTTTGGGTTTGTTTATGTTGTGAGATCTTGTTTTCAAAAGCTTCAATATGATCTTTCACTATTTTCCTATTGACATTATACTGATCTTAATGTGGTTTTGGTGCCTATAAATTTGAATTTGGGCAAATATTCCTGGCAGAAATTTTAACATGATTACAAGAAATTTGAAAGAGAAGAAAATACGGTCATATGCATCTTCATATGTCAGGTAATCACAATATGGTCTGTTGAGGAGAACCTCATGGTACAAAAGAGTGCAAAGAGGACAGCTTGGATGTATAAAAAATTACTGGATCAGATTGATTTAAATTAACAGGCAGAAAGGTTTAATCAATTTAAATTTTATTTTTCACTGAGCCTTTTAAAAGCACATTGAGAGGCCTGTTCACTCAATCTTTCATATCTCCCAGGAATGGAGATTCTGCAGCTGGTTAGGACAACCTGTTCTGGAGCTTGACCAGCCTCACTGAAAAAATACCCAACAAAACACAACACAAAACAGAAAAAGCAACCTTACTCCTTTTTTTAAGGTCAGATTTTATTGTGTTCCTACTTTTCCTAGTCCTATGGCTATGCATCTTCAAGAACAGTCTGGCTCACTCTTCTCTTTCTTCACATTAGGTAGCTGTGGACTGTAATAAGGTCTCTCTTTTTTTCTTTTATGGCTGAGCAAAGGGAGTTTTATTAGCTTCTCCTTGTAATATCACATGCTCCACTCCTCTGATCATCCTGGTGGCTCCTTCCACTGGACTTGTTCCCCCATTCTCAGCTAGCAGGGCAGTTACTAAAACCTGGTGTGTTCAAGAAGTGGTACCAGTCAAGGGGCTGTGTCTGTCAGGTCATCTGGCAGTCCTCAGGCAGGATGAACACTCTTGTCTGGTATGGAGGCACTCCAGGGCAGCTACTCTGACCAGCTTCTTCTGGATAGTCCTTGAGGGGGATTTCATGTTTGCCATGAAATTTACTGTTGTGAAGATATTTGGTACTACATAGTGTTATGTTTTGATTTAATAGAGACATACTGCAGTATGCTGAAATCACAACGCAAGCATGACACAGCAGTTGCAATATACATTTGAATCACTGTGCAAAAATGATTCGCATTACTGATCTATATATGCCCACTGTCAGGATGGTGGGCATCTCCAGTTTACCAGGAAGGAATATGTGGGCTAAAGCTCTCTCAAACCTATTGCTCTTTTGAGAGCTCCTTCTGTGGGTTTTTTGGTTTTACACTTTTTGTGGGACTCAGCCACGATAAGAACATACTTCTCCCCCTGCTGGCCTGGCTAGCTGGGGGAGACCTTATATGCTAGTAATTATTGTAGAAAAGGCTGTTTGACTTCCTGGTACAGCCATATGTCTAAAGGAAAAGTCACCCTCTAGTTCCCCTTATGTGGAGATAAGTTTGACTTTCTTTATGGGGCTAGATGCTCATGCTTGTATTTCTTCCCTGAGTCATGACCCTTGCCCATCTCCTCTGTGCCTTCTTTCCTTGTAGAGGTTTGTTCATCAGTCAGGCATGTTGTATCTCTCTGGGACTGTTGTAAATGTGTTCCTTGTGGGCCTGTTAGCACCTGGAGAGGTGCCTGCCTGTACCAGCTGCTCCTCAATTCCAAGCTCAATGCACGTTTTGGTCATGTGAGGTGAATTTGTCCAGCTGCACAAAGATGAACAGAGTAATAATGCTGTCAGGTAAAAACGGAGGGAGAAAAGTTGCAGGCATCATTAGCACCCTCAACCCGTGACATACTCCTGGCAAGTACCTGAAGGGCCACAAGAGAGGGCAGCAGCCTCATTTACAGATTGATGATCTAGTTGAGTTGTTGTGAAGGGCTTGAATCTACTCCAGTGAAAACATAGACCCAAGTTCCAGGCCTTAAGTGGATCCCTCCTGCCTATGCAGGTGACATTTCAGGTGGATTTTAAAACAAATACTTGCACCTGGTCACAGTCCTTTTTGCCTCCGTGGGGTTGGAAAGACATATTTGGCATGATGGATGCACAGATCTTTGGAAATAGGCATGTTATTGCAGGAAGGAAAACCAAAAGGAAATAATCAGGGAAGAGCCTTCAGGCTCGTAAGGATTAAATCATTTGCCCTAGGAAATCTAGCAGTCATTCCAAGATTCATCACCCCAATTTTGACACAAAGAAAGAGAATACATAATTTCTTGTTTGTCATATGTAATAATAATCTGTTCCATTTTCTTTGATTATAAAAAAATTATCCATGATGAGAATATGTTTTCATAGAAGAAGAAATCAGGGATTTTTTTTCACATCTGCATTTCTTGCAGTACAAAGCAGTATGCGCATTACAGTATGTTTGATCTTTAAAGGAAAGTTATGATACCCTCTACTGGCTATTTTTGGAAATAAATTTCAGCTATAACTGACCAATTTAGAGTCAGTAGCAGTTAAACTTAATCTGTACCACAGTTTCAGTGTAGTCTTCTTATTTCTTATCTTTTTTCTTATGGATTTGTGAGGAGTTTGTTCTCTTTTGTTCTGCCCCTGGCTTCTGCAGAGTAAATCTGGCTGTGATGGAACTGTATTTTTGAATGCAGGTTATTACGGCTTTTAGACCAACAGTTCTATAGGTACAAATGAAAATAGCTAGATGTTATGACAGCTCTTGTTGCCTAGTAACCAAAGCCCAACGTGTAATTCAACGAGATAAATTTGATGCACTTTGCCTCTCTTTTCCTTTTTAGCAGCAGAATATAGAATACGTTTAGACTTGAATGTTTTGTTTTCTGATAATTAAAATGTATTGAAATCTCTAACTATGCAAGCCCAGTTACAGTGATCTCAGAACTGATGTAAATTTTCTGTAGTGAAGAGTGATCTGGTTCTTTAACATTACTGTTCATATAAGTAAGCCAGTGTAACTGTGATACAAATATTAAATTATTTTCTCCATGCCATTCTCAAATGTCTTCTTTCCATTTTGTATTCTATTCTATTCCATTTTGTATTTGATGATGATTTTACATATTTTTCTACTGGATCCATTTATGCAGTCAAGGATTGTTCTCAGAATTGTTTGCTCAACTATTCTGATAATATGACTAAAATGATTTAGAACTGTCCTTGAATTAGTTACTGAATTCGTGAGCAAGTATGAAATGTTTGCTTAATTGGGACAAGTTGTGTAAATAAATACTTGTACTAGATTTCTAGCATTGATTTTTAATATTTAGGTTAATGATTATATCTTGTCATAGAATTAACTATCAAATGAGTTTTTCTACTCACTGTTATAACTAATCATACTTTGCTCTGGTAATACAAATTGTATTACTAACATTATCTTAACATTTACATAAATATATGCTAAAATAAGATGATTTCACTGTACTCTTTCAACCTTGTAATTAGTAACCTTTAAGTTTAATTAAGTTGTTTTGAATTGTGTGACTGACTTTTATGCTTATCACATCTTTTCCACTTACTTTGTTAGACTTATTAAATATTTTCAAGAATTATCTAAGATTTAAACTAATTTTGAAGTATTTTGCTTATCAGTAGTCAGTGTATTTCAGTGCAATCACATTTGTGTCTTTTCTTCATTTCTCTTTCATTAACAGTTGATATTCAAATCAAACTCTTGTTAAATGTGTGATCCTTCATTGTTCCTGTCTATATTCATTGCCAGAGAGTCTGGAATTGTCATTCCTCCAAGAAGGTCACAGAGTTCTTGGGAAGCTGAATTCTATCCTTCCTGCAATCTCTTGCATAAAGATGCTTATTTTTGATGCTAACGAAAAAATATTACAGTGTCCAGTGCTTGCATGCAAATAAGATTTATATATTCTATCATTGTCTAGAAAACTTTCTTTTAAAAACATCCAATACTGAGGACTTGGAAATGAGATGTAATTATGAAATGCTGGGAAATGTGAGAAGGGAACTTCTGCCTGAATATTGGGAAGAGTTTAAATGAAATGTGGGTTACAGTTTGTGGAATGACTTCCCCAGTGAACCCAATGGTCGAAATGTTGCTTGTTATTCTAAATGGTATCTGTAGGGAGGTAAAATCATGCACATGCTGGTTTTAACTTCTTCAGTTGCATAATGCTGAGATCTTCCTCTTTGTTTTAGTCTTGATTTTTTAATGGCCTGTTTTCTTAATATTGACAATTCTCTTGTATAACCTCAGAATTGAAGTGGCACATTAACCAGCTGTTGCTTTTCCTTTCAGGTACTGCTCCCAGCAGCTGGTCTCTTGCAGCTGCAGGATGTGAAGAGGACTTGCTGTGAATTTTTGGAATCTCAGCTTCATCCTATCAACTGTCTAGGGATTCGTGCTTTTGCTGACATGCATGCATGCACAGATCTCTTGAGCAAGGCCAACACATATGCAGGCAAGTTATCATTAGCAGAGCACACAGCTTGATATCTGTCAGTGTGGGTCGGTTCCATGCCACCCAATCCCTCCCAGAGGAGCCCAAGTTTTATCCAGGGTATTGCAGATCTGTATCTCCTGATGAAAACTATATTTGATCTGAATGTCTTAAAGAGAAATAAAAGGTGTTGACTGGCCCATGTTATATTTAAGCTGAATGGAGCAGCATCTTCAGGGACTATCCTCTGCAGAGACTCTGAAGAGTTCAAGCCATTTCTAATCCAGAAAGAAGCTAGCTTCCTGTTTAAAATTTTGCACTGTCACTTAGAGGAGAAAATCAGGAAAGAAGAATTAAAATTCTGACAACTACCACAAGTCAAAGTATGTAGGAATTAATGAGGGGTGAAATAAGAAAAAGGCACTGGGAGGAGGAGTAGCCCCTGCACTGCACTACTGAAGAAGCAAGAAATATAATGTTGGGTTTTATATCATCAACTTATTTTCTGAAAATCCTGCTCATCTAGCCAAAGACTTGAAATTTCCTACTATAAAGGATACCTATAGTCTCATCCACTTGAATCTTGTATTTCATCTCTCTCCAGCTCTCCTATTTCCATGCTTGGTACTAACCTTGTATTTCCTCCGTAACCAAAGCACCTTCCATTTCCGTCCAATTCTTCTCAAAAGCTTCTCCTATTGTCATCATAACCTTGGAGTACTGCTGGCCTGAATGACAAGCTGCCAGCTCAAGTCCTATTGTGCATTTGCTGTGTCTGTGGGGTGGATTTTAAAGCAATGCACACTCTGTTCTTACTCTAGAGATAAATAGGCTGTGTATAGTCAGAATGCACAGTCCGGTCCATTCTCTGCTCTGCCCTCCTCCTCCTAGCACTGTCAGGCTTGGAACAAGAGCAATACAAAAAAGAGCATTAAAAATTAAATGTCTTAATAAGGCTGTAGAAAAAAATACATATGACTGCATTGCTTTTCCTAACTTTCCTAAAATGTACAGTGACAAATTAGCATAATTAACAATTAGTAGAAAGTTAAAATTGAAGATTTTCCTGAAATAAAACACTAAGTGCTTCAACTCAGGTCCAAATAATAGGCTTTTTATTGCCTTGAATAAATTTAGACCTCAGAAAGGCAAGGATTTTGATGAATGCTTTCAGTTGTCTTCATTCCTAGAAATTCTGTTTTGTGGTATAGATTTTTTTTTAATTCACAGGAGATTATAGTATTTCTATCAAGAATGATTGATATATCAATTAAAAAATTCAAAAGCTTTTTAGATTGTTTTTGAAAGTACTAGGTTTTGTAATGCCTACCTTGCTCAAGAAGTTGTGATGTGTACATGACTGAATGACTTCGAGATATTTCTATTTAGACAGCTATACAGAAGGTTTTAATTAAATCCTTTTGTCTTTGAGTAATACGACATTAAATCCAAAAAGCTATTAGATTTTTGACCTTTTTGTGCAATAGGAAGCAAGACATACATTAATGAACTAGAGTTAATGTTCAGATATTTAATCTTTTAGGGAACACATTTTGATACAGCTGTTGCTTAATTTTGAGTTTTAAATTATTTTCCAACTTCTGATTGGACCTTAGTTACGTCTAAACTAAACCTCTGAACCACTTCAGTTACTTATAAACAATAATAGTTGACGCTAATATTTGTATAGATTACTTTCTGGAAATGTAAATTCTAAGGCCCTGGCATGACCGTGAGTGCAGAATTGGTTAAATGTGTTTTGAGTGCACAGGAACTGTGTCCACCTGTTAACTCTCCTATTCTGCTCAGGCATCCTTTATTGTGCTCAGAGAGTGTCTGCAAGCAGAACTAAGACAAGTGAAAAGAGGAGGGAAGCTTTTTATTGGTCCTAGTTGGGACATGCAGGATACTAGGCTGAACTCTGGAATGCTCAGTACTCCTGATCAAAGGATCCAGGGAGGAAGCATTGGCCTTCATTTCTCCTTGGAATGGGCTGATCATCAATCTTGCTGAATTTCTGTCTGCTAACTCCCTGATTTCCTTTTATACAGTTCTGTACCTTTTCAGGTCAATGTTTTTGCTCTTGAATTTTCAGGCTACTTACTGCCTGTATCTCAGCCATCATAGCTTCTTTTTTCCCCTGTTCTTATCTCAAATGGCTCTTTGTACTTTGTCACAGCTTTCTTACAACTGAGAAAAAAACTCTGAAAAGTCTGAGTCAAAAATACATGGCTGTGCCATTTCAGAGTTAAGCGTTCCATCACAGGCAGCTTAACTCCCAGAGAACACATTTTAGGATTAAGGCTCCAGAAATTAGAATAAGTACAGAAAAGGATTTCCCTGCTAGAAAAAATGAAAAGTATTTTGTTTTGTAACTTTTCCCAGTCTATATTTTGTTACACTTACTATTTAAGATACAGAAAAAAGAGGCAGCGAGATAGTTTTGCTAATAGACAATGATAATATAAAAACAAATGGTTACCAATGGATCAGAAGTTATTAGAACAGTGAAACTTTATAACTTCCCTTCCAGTGGAAATGAAGATGCAACTTCTGTTAAAATTGCAGCTTCATATTCCTGTGGTGTGTTGTCCTTTGTAGCGGAGAGTGAGTTTTCTAGGAGAGTCATTTATATACCTGTTATCTCGAAATAGTGGACAATTGATACAGGTTACTTGGAATGAGCTTGTGTTGCAATTGAACTTGGAGATGCCTCCTGTTCTCCTGATGTTCCAGAAAGCATCCTGCACTGGGTCTGGTTACACTTGCACTGTCAGAGACTGTGTACAGCTGAGGCCTCTCATCCTTCTTTTGTGAGGATTCCTGGGAAGAGTATGTGGCATGAGCACTGCTAGTCTGTCCTCAGTTTTGGTCTGGGATATGTCTTACATAGTGTTAAAAGATGTTCACAAAATAACAATTTTTCCTGAGAAGGTGGTGCATTATATAGGTGTTGTAATGTTATGTACAATCTGAAGATAAATTGGTAAAGCCTTTTAATGAAAAAGGGTGTGCCATCTTGGACAAGAGAGACCCTTGCTCAGTGCTTATGTCCCGACACATTTCTTTGTTTTAACCAAAGAATAATAATGTATTTTACCCACTGCATAGAGCAGTACTTGGGAATTGGAAGCTTTGGGAGATCTGTGGCAGGGGTGTCCTTTGAGGCTTGGCACAGTGAACCTTTTTGGCTTTTAGCACTGTGCTGAGATGTTGAAGATTCTTTTACTAGGGAATCCTAGTGTGTGTTGTGATGCAGGGATTGCTGCATTGTATTTGACTGTGGGATAACAGCATTCTTGACTCTGGTGCTCTTAGTCTTAAAACTTAAGCCCGGGTAAGACTTGGAAGCATGTGTGTCTTCTGTAGACTGTTCTTGTATACATCTGTATGCCTGGCATGGAAAGGATGGAGTTGTCAGAATCATTCCTGTGATTATATTCTGAATAGCAATGTCTGTTGCTATGCTGCTGTTGCCTTGGCTGTTGTGACTTTCATGGTGTTCTAAAAAACAGTTATTTAAGCATAAAATTGGCAAATAAATCAGATTTTAAAAAAAAGAAGTGATTCTGCAGTTTTAGGTTCTGCTGGTTCTCCAACTGGCAGAGCTTGTGTCCATCCCTCTGCAACAAAGCTGGGGTTCCTGTTTGAATAGGCAATAGCAAAGGCCTTTTGTTCCAAGCAAAAAAGAAAATCTCAGTGTGACACTGAATTAATACATAAATATTTAAAGCATAAAATATCCTGTGCAGGTTTCACATGTAACTTTCTTTCCTGTGTAATTGAAAAATATAAAGTTAATGGCAGACTTGTGTGCCTTTTGGATAGAAGAGGTATCAACTGCTTTTTTGCTGCATGTGCATGTATAATACATAGCTCCAGACTCAGAACAACAAATACCAAAAAGTGATGCATTTACACCTCCTATTTTCTTTCTATGCTCTTCACACTGGCATTATTTATTGTACCTCCAGACATTTTTGTTACTAGCCCCGTTTGTGTGGTTAAAGACCCTTTTCATTTGTCCCACCCTACTGGCACAGGGCAGACAAGGACAGATCATCAGCTATTCAGATAGAAATTGACTCAGTTGCAAAAATGTGAAAATCTGTTTTTCATATGCAATTGGAACAGCTATTTTAGAACTGTCCTAAAATGGTTGTTTTTTTTTTTTTTTTCCAAAGACAGAGTTTAGTCTTGATAATAAAGAAATAGGACTCTACTTGCTTAGGAAGTAAGAATTTAGAAGCCAAGCCTCTGAAGTCCTAAGCCAGCTTGTTTCCAGGCTGCCAGACTCTGGAGCCAGCTGGCTTCAATTTCTGGGTAACGAGGCAAGAAATAGGACAGGATTCCAGTACAAATTTGTCAGAGTTGCATAGTGTGTGGAAAATTCTTATTTGGGAAAAAAATAATTATTTTATTCTCTCATGGAAATTTCCATCTGGGTAGTCTCTCTTTGCTTCTCTAAGAGATAGTCATAAAGAAAGAAGTATGTTCCCTAATGTGCTAAATAAAAAAACAGATAATTTGAGATTTTACAGGAGATACTTGCATGAAATATTTAATCATTTAGGCATAAGTTTCATCATGTTTGATGTTAATGTCTCCAGAGTATTGAAGCTTACAGGATGGCAGCAGTAATATGAGATAATACAAATCCTAACCCAGAAGGCAAAAAAATTCCACACACCTCCTATACTATTTTTCATCATTACTGGGAAAAGAGGAATAGGTGTGATTTCTTGAAATTTTAGTACTGAATCATGTTATTTCAAAGATGCTGATAATCCTTCTTGCTAATAGGATGCAAAAAGTTTGAATTTCATAAGCATGATTTTTATATATAATGAAACCTTCTGTCTTCAACATTTGAACCAGCATTACATAAATTGCCATTGGTGTATTTAATTGATTTTACATTTCCTTGTTCTTTTTCAGTTTTTAATTATTTTAAATAATCCATGTAGCTGTAATTGCAATTGGCTTCTGCCCAAATGTTGTCTATCAATCAGTAACGATGGTCTCCTAGACAGCAAGCAATATGATTCTTATGAGACAAGTTATTTCATCTTGCCTCTTTTTCAACAATTAAAATTTATGTAGAAATCTCCTCTATTTCTCTTTTGTCTGTAATTCATTCAACTGAGGATCTGTAGCTGTTGATTGAGTAGTTTGGTTTAGTGTTTCTCCTTTTTTTCATTCCTTCTCTTGACCATGTTTTATGCTTTAAGAGGCTCACACCCAGTAAAACAATTTTTGTTTGAGCACTGATTTTTTTTTTTTTTTGATTCTCTTCTATAGTTCTTATGTCTAGCATGAAAACAGGAGACAGCCTCACATTCATTTTATTTGAAAATTCTCAACTTTCACCTCTCCTGGTTTAAGGGGTGGATCTCTTCCTACTTAGTGCATGACATGAATCAACTTTCAAAAAGCAAGGCTTTTGTTTGTAAGTCTATAAAATCAAGCGGTTATTTCTCATTTATGAAATACTTCATGTTAGCTGTGATCCACTGTTGCATTGTATTTCTCAAGGAAAGATGAACAGTGCTTCAGAACCTCAGATTTGTTTGAGATTTGGATGTGTGTTGCTTCCCCTTACTGCTTGCTTCCGAACTCAGTTTCTCAGTACAGTCAGGCATATTGGCTTGTGTCATTGTCATCTGAAATTCAGAGTTTATAGACAAATGGCCTTTCTCAATTTCTATTTGCAAACAGTAAAATTCATGAGATACTTAGTTTGAGAAACTGAATACTTGTCTGAAAAGAAAACAGACACAAGAAGGTTTGTACAGTGGAAGAGAAATGTTATAAAAATCAATAGTATTTCTTCTCATCCTTTCTTTCCCATCTCCTAAAGTACTGCAGAAAATACCACCTGTCCATCATAAGAGAATGCTGCAGAATTAGAGGGACTTGTATTGACAACAATTTCATCTAAAATAGCTGTTTCTTGTACCCTGCAAAGTTGAACTGAAAAATTAGGCTTCTTGAGCTTAAAAGCTTAGACAACTTTCTCAAGTATGGAGTCTGAATTACAGTAGTACTAATAGAGTGATTGAAAAGACATTAAAATGTTCTTTATTTGAGTGAGTATGTTTGCTGGCCTCTTTTTATTTATTCTGATTTTGAGAGAACTCCTAAGTTCTTAGTAACAGTTGTCCCTTCTAACTTTTGTTAAGAATAGCAGAAGAAGGAGAAAAATAATTTAAATTAATGGAAGTACTTTTTAAGCAAAAGAATGCCATAAAAAGCAATTTTAAGGGAGGGAGGGGACAACTGAATAACTGAATGACATCTTGGAAACATTACATTTTTTCAGTTTTATTTAAGTTGAGGTTTAAAAAAAATAGGAAGAACTACATACCTTCTGCGTGTTGTAGAGATTGCAATATGCAATATTTTATGATCTTGGAGAAGGTCTGAGAGATGCAATAGGACTTGTTGTATGACATTGCTAGTTGGTTCTAAAGAATCAACCATTGTTCATGTCAAACTATAAATTTAAAATATGCTTGTCAACAACATACATCATACATAAGATCATACAGACTCTGGAGGGTTTTTTCCTGTATTTTCGTGTACAAATTTAGCAAAATGACACTTAGATAATTCTCAAGGACAAGTACTGAGATGAAGCAAGCATCTGAAAATTGCTGCAATACTTAGAGTAAAATGTGTTATAATATTTCAGTTAAAGAATCTTTAAACATAAAAGCTTTTTGTGAGACCAAGCATTAACTTATAGAAGAGGTTTTAAGTCAGTGCATTGCTTCTAGGTAGGGAAAAATAGCATGCATATTGAATAATTTTCCTGTTTTCCCCTGCTGCTTTAATGCTTGTTATACATGTTTACATATACGTGTTGCACTTTATGTTACCATATTTATTTTCCTCCAAACAGAACAGCACTTTTCTGATGTTGTACTTAGTGAAGAATACCTCAATCTTGGTGTAGAGCAAGTGTGCAGTCTGATATCCAGTGACAAACTCACGATTGCCTCAGAGGAGAAGGTAAGACAATCTGTGTCCCATTATTCTTCTTATCCTTTTATGTGAAGGAGCGAGCTTGCTCCTACTGATCTTGTGCACTTCTTTGGATGTGTTCTGTGTTTCCTTTGTGAAATTAGGTGAATATTGTGCTTAAATTTAAAGGACTTTTCCCAAAAATGTTGTTAGTCTGATGTTGAAAATTAGTCTCAAGTCTTAAAAATCCTACAACTATATTAAATCACAATACCCTTTGTTCTTTGGGGAAAAAAATGCCCCCAAACCAAAACTACACTAAATGGAAACTCCTTCTTATCTTCAAGCATAACAACCAGAACACATGCTGAGTCACATCCACAGGAGTTTGGTTTACCAAGGGATAAATAATTTCAAGTTTAAAGAGCAATTATATGCCATTTACTAACTTTAACATCAGCAGTCCCACAAAGGCATTAAAGCTCTGTGTGTATATGTGTGCTGTTTCACCTAACTGAATACATGTGGGTTGCACAGAAGACATGGCAGCTTGGTATTACCTAAATGAAGTTTAATGTGTGTTGGCTCACCTTTAGCCTAGATCTCAATTTTTTAAAGCCATATTTGAAACACTGTTCTTCATTGAGCCCAGGCCATCTCTGTAAAACTCTTAATGATTTTCTGGTTGTGGATGTATTCATGTTGAGGTTTTTAAATTCAGTTATGATCTACTTGAAATATGTTGGTTTTCTTTTTCCTTACTCAAATAAGAGTAAATTGTGTTCAAAAGCATGTTTGAATACTCATTTGTACAGTTAGGCAGTATTTCATGTTAAAACCTTTTTGAAACTTTGAATCTAAGAACTATGTGCTTAAACAGCAACTAGCAAAGCTATGTTGTTGTTCCTGTAATCCCCTGAAGGTCTGGATCTATCACTTAAATACAAGTGATGCTGCTTTTGTGGAGTATAGTTAAGGTTTTAATGCTTTAGTGAATGATGAGCTACTGTGCAATGGATGCAAAACCAGGCATGGGATTACTTGTCCTACTGCCACTCAGTGATGATAAGTTATTTGAATGGTGATGTGGTAGGTCAGTTCTCCAAGAAAGGAAGAAAAGTAAGAGGACTAATATTCCTGTTGCTGTGTTGTTTGTTTGTCTAGTTTTCAGTATCAGTGAAGTCACTCTGTGCGTTTTGTCAATGTAGCACAGCTATCCTTGGAACACCAGTAGAGGAGTAGATATAAAAAGACTCCAGATAACCAGATAATAATTTTGTAGCTGATAAATATGGAAATAATGGGAGCTGTAACCACTGTCATCTGTTCTTACATCAGGAATTTTAGTATAAGCAAAACTGGTTTTGGAGGCACACTGATGTTTTCATGCGTATGAACTTGTAAGTGAAGGAACTTGATTTGTTTGTTTTCTGGAAGGTCTTTGAAGCAGTGATAGCTTGGGTAAACCATGACAAAGATGTAAGGCAGGAGTTAATGGCACGTCTGATGGAGCATGTTCGGCTGCCTTTGCTTTCCCGGGAGTATTTAGTTCAGGTAAGCAAAAAGGAATACTAATTATTCTGAATGTGAATATCTGTTCATTATTTTAATGTCAGATACATAATTTTAAATTTAAGTAACACCATCATTAGTATGTTAGTGATAGTAAAAGTAAACAAACAGCCACTTCCACATACTCACGTGCATATACACACTCCAAAGTGAGGGATTGCCACGTAGAAGATTATTTATGTAAGTAATTTTTCTGTTTGGCTGACTGCATGTCATACCCCACCCGGAATCTGAGCAATGTAATTCGCTGAGATCAAGTTAGGTTTCATTTGTAATGCCATTTTTTGATAAAGGATTCGTTCTCATAAGTGAATTTTCAACTTCAGAATTATATCTGTGTTTAAGATGCTTAGGAACTAATGACAAAGGAAGCATTCTTTTACCTGGTTCAGATAAAATACATTTTTTAAAATTTTATAAGCTCATTTGGATATTTTGGTGTCAGGTCAGATATTTAAGATTGACAATATGAGTTCAGTATTAACATTGGTTAGTAGGTATTAGTAGGTTGGTAGGTGTTTATTTTAAAAATTCTGGTTTTGCAGTACAAATCTCCAGTTTGTCTGGGTTGTTTTGGGTGGGACTTGGGGTTTTTTTTCTGTTATGTTCTGTTTTGGTTTTTATTGTTGTGGAGTGACTGACTAGTTTGTTAAATTATTCTCCGCTACTCCCACCTTAAAATATTTTGTACTGTCTGTGTTTAAAAAATCAAGAAGTGTGCCCAATTGCAAGAAAAGGGATTTACTTTGCCTATCCCTGTTTCTTCTACTTGCTAATTGCTACTTGCTAATTAACAATCAGCATATTTTTTGTGACTTCACATTTCACATTTCCAACACAAATTTGTGTCCTACTGGTTAAATTTTAATCTTAAAAATTACATTAATCTGCATTTGTGTGATAGATCGGAGGCTTTATTGCATTTTGGATTGTGATTTCTGTTTTACTTCCTTAACATGCTCAGACCTTGTTAAACTTCTATTAATAAACAGAGAGTTGAAGAGGAAATATTGGTTAAGAACAGCAGTGCTTGTAAAGATTTCCTCATTGAAGCTATGAAGTATCACTTGCTACCAACTGAGCAGCGGGCATTGATGAAAAGTACACGGACAAAACTGAGAACACCTGCTAGCCTTCCAAAAGTAAGACCCTTGTTTTTCCAATGTATTTACTGTTTCAAACTGCATTTTAAAAACTTTCATGAGAGCATGACTGTTTCTTGGGAGATTCCTGTAAAAATTTTGCACCAGAATTATTTATCATAAAAGTATAACAAATGATTACCTTTACACTCCATCCTACTTATGATATAGTAAGTACTTATGATATGACAAATCCTCCCACCAACACAAAGAATCACCACTACCTGCCCTCCCAAAAAACATTTTTAATGAATGCTTCAGCTTTTGAGAAATATACAATTATGGAGAAGTGTGTTATAACGACAATACCCCCACACACTCAAAACCCCAAAACAAGGAATGACTGAAGCTTCTATGTTGAGATCTTTTTTATTTAATCTTTAGTTTATTTTAGCAAAAAACAAGCATTAGATACTTTCTTCTTTACAATAAAGTAAAAAAGTTTTCTCGTAGTATTGTGAAAGTAGCAATAATGCAATAGGAGATCCAATTCATCAGATTTAGCACCCTTTTCTTAGAAGAACAAGATAATTCTGTTATGTGACGGATGGTCACAGTTTCATGACACATCATAAATGGTGAATTCTCAGACCTGAGATCACAGTAGGATGTGAAGATACAGCAGGGTCTCCCTCTTTTAAGGGAGTTTTACCAAGATTCTGATTGCTTCCTGCTTTCTACCCTTGGTATTTCCTCGAGACAAAATAACTCTAAACTACATTTGTTTAAAAAAATACCTAACAATTAATTTTGCCTGGTTCTCAAGACTCAGATTTCTATAGGAAAGCCATCCATCAATCATTTCTTGTACAGAAGCTTGCTTTATTTTTTAACACTTACTTGATCTTTCAGGTGTTCTCATATAGGCAAATAACTAACAGTTATTATTATTGTCTCCCTGTTAGTTGATGATGGTAGTTGGGGGACAGGCACCAAAGGCAATTCGCAGTGTTGAATGCTATGATTTTAAAGAAGAACGCTGGCATCAGGTAGCTGAATTGCCTTCCAGAAGATGTAGAGCAGGTAAGTTTGCCTAATTTTTTTTTGTGGTTGGTAATGCTTCAGAATTTAGGGAATGTATGTTCTCTGGAACAGTAGTTGAGATAGTTATTGAAGAAGGGCTGCCTTGACTTCGCTGATCATTTGAATTACTTGCTAATCTGGAACGATGCAACTTCGATCAGTTGTGCCTAATTTGTGCTTCAGTTTGCAATCTGTAGGCTAAACTGCTTTATTACCTCCCACAGGAACAAGGGATAAATAAATTCAAATATCAATGCATTGTATGAATCGTAATAATAACTAATTTTGCTATTACAATACTGTAACATTAAATGATAGAAAGAATGTGAAGAAGTGATGATCCACTCTCAAACATGAACATGTGATCTTAAAGCAGCTGAGTGACTTAGAAGAAAAAATTCAGCAAGCATGGTATTCAGGAATGTGCACTTTTAGTAGCAAAAAGTGTCAGAAAATTCTTCAGCTTAATCTGAAGTGTGGTTCTAGGGGACTGTCAAAAGCAAGACAAGCATAGTGAATAGTGTAATTTGTGTCAAGTATCTACAGTAGAGAATACAGTTAATTGGCAGAGAGACTGAAACACTCATCTTTCCTCCCCATTTCCCTGTTCTAGGAATGGTGTACATGGGAGGCATGGTTTATGCTGTTGGTGGTTTCAATGGCTCTTTGAGAGTTCGTACGGTAGATTCCTATGATCCAGTGAAGGACCAGTGGACAAGTGTTGCAAACATGCAGGACAGGAGAAGCACACTGGGAGCAGCTGTATTAAATGGCCTTCTTTACGCTGTGGGAGGATTTGATGGGAGTACAGGTATGTTTGCCTTAGACACTTCTGAATAGCTTTGACTACTCTTAACATAATTGTATCAAATTTTAATGCCTCTTTTTGCTGATACTTGTGGTGAAACCAAGAATGAGGGTAGCCTGGCATCTTGTGATGTGGAATGTGCTTAAATGGTCACATCACCCTACCTGAACAGTGGCTATTTCCTCACAGTAACTCAAAGACTAGTGGACTTTTGGCATGTTTACTTCCAGTATTCCTTCTATAGTCAGAGTCCTTAATTTTTGGAAGATAAGAGAGAAAAACTATCTGGTCTGTTTCGTCCTGTTTGCATAGGAAATTTATTTCTGCATTTTCATGTAGTGTAAATAATATATTATAAACAGCTTTTTCTGACCTGTGAGATGGCTTTAGACATACACTGTTCATTCTCAACTTAGATGCCTTAAACAATTAGTGTAAAAGTGATCTTTTTGCTGAATAACTCTTATAGAAGCATATGTAGGAGAAAGCATGTGACTTAATGAAAAAGAAAGGAAAAAATACAGTGAAGAATTTTCACAGCTCCACAGAAGTTTCCAGTAATTTGCCTATTTTCAGACATAAAGAAGGGGCTGATTGTAATTGCCTATCTAAAGGACAAAAAGTTGTGCTTTTTGTTTAGTATTTAGCAATCCTTAAAATGATGTCATTTGAATTTTCAGATATGAAGAGTTTTCTGAAAGCTAGACAGTATGCTGCACCTAGATTTATGGAGAATATGTTATATTGTTTTCATAGGTTTGTCATCAGTTGAAGTTTACAACTTAAAGACTAACGAGTGGTTTCATGTAGCTCCAATGAACACAAGAAGAAGTAGTGTTGGTGTAGGTGTTGTTGCAGGTAAGTTGACAAATGATTTTGAAAAAAATGGAGGGAAATGCAATCATTTGCCCTACTAATTTTTCTTACTTTTGAAAACGTATTTCAGATTTATGTTTTGTGTTCAACCTTGTAATTTAAATGGTATGAACAATATGTAATCATTCTACTTGTGTTTGACCAGTTTTTAGCATAGCAGTTTTAATTTTTTTTTGAGGGCTTCAGATGTGCCTGAAGCCAACTGAGGAAAAACTTGCTAAGCTCTAGGTTATGTATGTCAGCAAAGTCAGAGAGCTGACATGATGACCTTATCATTTGGTCTTTAGTGATGTTGCACTGCTGTATTGTCAGCTCTGTTATCTGTGGCTGACCTTGCTGGCTGCGCACTGGGGACAATCCCAAGGGCAGTGCCAGGAAAACTGCTGACTTTTCAGTCAGCTTGGTGGTGAATAGCCTGGATGTCACTTGCACAATGAAGGCCTGGCCTGGCTCTTGGATCTTAGAACAGTTTCAGGGGTGGGTGTGTGTTTTAACTGCATAGGAACCAGTGCTGTTTCTAATCTGAAAATGCAGACTGTACAAGTAATTTTCATCTCAATTTCTGACATTTCTAGGAAGCCTATTTGTGAGTTTCTGGTATTGAACACACTTGAAATAGCTTGCTTTTGAACAACGCCTAATTAAAAACCTTACCTTTGTATTTCAGCTATCAGGCAATTTAAAATCTTTTAACTTGCATTGTTATTGTTAGCTACTGGGTGCCTTTTAGATCCTAAAATGACAAGAGCTGTGGCTTGCTCACTTAAACTGTTTACAGTATAGAATCTCAGTAAGTGATTGACAGGTGCTGATTAGTAGCCAATTGGAGAGCAATGCCTTCCTCTTTGCCGCTGTGCCAATCCCTGTGTGTGCATCAGCAACTGGCAGGCTCCTTTGGTTCCCCCCAGGGAAGCTGTATGCTGTTGGTGGCTACGATGGAGCATCACGGCAGTGCCTTAGTTCAGTGGAATGCTACGATGCCAATTCCAATGAGTGGAGCTATGTTGCAGAAATGAGCACGAGGCGGAGCGGAGCAGGTGAGTGGACAAGGATCAGCTCTCCTTGCAAAGATGAAAATTCGTGGGTTTAAAATCTATATAAAAATATGAAAGGTAAGCTAAAGTCTGAATCTGTTGGAATGTGCTAGTCCTAGATGGCAGTTTATAACAGCAGGTTACAAAAACAAAACTGTTCCGCAGAGTAATATACAGTCTGTTAAGAGTAAATAGCTCTTTGTTTTTTCATACTTTCATACACCTCCTCTTCCCACAACTTCTGATGATTTTTAACATATAGACTAATACTCATGGATTGTAATAATCACTATCACCTCAATTCTTAAGTATCAAAAATCAATACAGCAAGGATAAAAAAAGTCTTTTCTACCGAGATCTCTTTGCCAGTTAGGTCTGATTGTTCTAACAGTGTTTTCAGGTTGACTTTGCGTGTGAACTGTGACTAGGTTTTCACCTTTTTGAAGGACTTGTTCTGCATTCTGATTCACTGCAGGAAATTTTGTCCTTGTTCATTCCTAAGTTTGTATTACTGGTTTCATCCTATTACTTCCCTTATGTACCCTTTATTTCACCTTCAGTAATTCTTCTCATTACCTGGTGTTTACATCCTCTGTACATGTACAGCCTCCTACATGTTATCCTTCTTATTATTTAGCCAAGGTATATCCATTTATTTCTGTATAATCTTAAAAAAATCCCTTATTTTTTTTTTGTGGATTTCTTTTCTCCTTCTTGCAATTCTGAGTGTGTATATTTCTCTTTAAAGACATCTTTAAAAGTGCCTGTGGTATTCCACTTTTGTTTAATGAAATTATGCTTCCACAGCTCCAAATTGACTTTTCATTATCTATTAATATTATGGCCTTGAATCTCATTTACTGTTCACTGTCCTCTATTTGTCTTTTGGTATTTCAGGTTTTTTCAACTCGCAGAAGTTGTTTTATTTCTCTAGATGCGTTCCCATGGACTTTTTCAAGTCAAATTCCATGATATTATTTTCTACATTTATTTTTTAGTAGTTAAGTCACTTTTTTTGCCAAGTACTTAATGGTGGTTTTTAGCAACACCCTTCAAGTATCTGCTGGTGATTGCCTTAATGTGCTTCATAATGGGAAGAGATATTACTACAAATAAATCTGAATGGACTTCTAGTATTCTCAGTATATGATTAATAATTATCCCAACTTCTCATCTTACCTTCCATCATTCTTTGTTAACTCTGAACAGTTTTTACCTATATAATAATGTTTAAATTAAGTTCAAGTAATTTCAAAAGAATTCTATCAAAGTACTAAATTCGTTACTAAAATTAGGATAGTCTGTGATACTTCCATCATAACCTTGCAAGATCAGCAATCTGATAACTCTTGTTACTAAAAGTCATGTTTCAATTGTATTTCTAAAATAAAACTGTCATGTTAATAAAGGAAACATGACACACTGTACCTCAGAAAACACAGTTGTCTTGTGAAACTTCTAGTAATTTAGCCTGTCCTTCTTGGAAATAAATTCTGGATTAAAAACTGGACAGAGTTGCAGTAAGGGTACTGGAAAATATTCCTGTCTAATATTGGCAAGTTTTCAGGAAAATATTTATATTAAATAGGAAAGTTACAATTATCATTATAAAGACAAATAGTGTTGGTGGTCTGTGACAAAGTTGCATTTTCCAGTCTGCCTGCACACACATTTTGTTTCAGCGTTTGAAATTTATTTTTTGATACTCTGTTTTTGCAAACTGTTGTTGTGCTTGTAGCCTATTTATACAGTAGATGTTTTCAGATTTTTTTAATGTTGAATTTCTTCTACAACTCTAAAATTTAGTTCCTTAAATATACTAACTACTGGGATCTTCCTGCCCCTCTCCTCTCTTCCCTTGTCCCTGTGTTGCTTACTCAACTCTCTCTGCCTTTTACCTGTCCACTGATTTAAAAAAAAATGGAGAGGAAAACTAAATGCAGTTATTCCAGATTCATGTAATTGAGTAAAATAATCAACATTTTCCTGTGCCACTCTGTTAAATACATGAAAAATTATGGTTTTGCATGGCGGAGGAGTGAGCGGTAATGTGAAAATCATGACTGTTGATTGAACTTGGCTGTAGAGGCCAAATAGCCAAACCCACCAGAACTGCTTCAACTGGCAATCAGTCCTGGTGGTGTTATGGGGGCTAACTAAAGAGAATTTTTTTCCTGTATTAAACTTTTGGATGTCTGGTCATCTCAAAGAATTTAAGCTCATCTCTTCTGTTCCTACTGCTTCAGCTTCACTCAAAAGCAACTTTTCAGAGGTTAACCCTCAGTTACTCTTCTTTAGTACCCACTGCTTCTCAGTTGATCAATACGGGAACAGATCTGTTTCCAGCAACATATTGGGAGGAGGAACTTCAGATCCAGATATAGGCCATTTGGGAGGGCTGAGAGATATAAGACAGGGTCCTGAAAAATGGGCAGGAAAGAAAAATAACAAAGAAAGGAGAACTCAGAAGACGGCAACAAGAGGATACAGACGGAAGGAGCAAGAAATAAGGTAGGACCTGGAAACTGGGTGTGGGATTAAGGGAAAATGAAGCACCATGGAGGAACAAAGGACATTATTAAAATTAAGGAGCTATGAAAGAAAAAAGTGGCAATGTGGCAGAGGGAAAGCTCTACACTCTGAATAGGAAGGCCAGTAATTCTATTGAAAGCATGGGTGGGGGGATTTATATCACATCCCATATTTAAACTGAAAAGCATAGCCCTCCTTCTAGCTCTGTAATGTTTAATTCTGTAAAAGATGAATGTTGTACTATTCTGTCTAATAAAATGTGATCAGAGTGGGAGAAAGAAAAGTTGTCATACTATACTGTGGCATGATAGCTAGAAAAATAGCAATTAAAGAGGAATTAAATAAACTGGGACGGATATGGGGAAATGCTAGTAGTGAATATCACTGATAAAGCACTAAATAGCATGATTTTTAAGAGTGTCCTATCAAGAAGCTATTTTTCAGATTTACAGTACCAATTAGCTTCCATGTTTCCTTCCTCTCCTCTTTTAATTTTTAAAAACAGTCTCTTTAATAAGAAAATGTAGTCATTTCAGCAGGAGTAATTTCTCTCCTCATATAGCAATGCCTCTTGAATACAAATTTAGTGATATGTTTTTAAAGATATTTCAGCTGATTATTAAGTTCTTGGTGTTCTCTCTTTCTTTTTTTTTCTCCTTTTTGTTTTTGACCTCCAATATTTTTTTCTTTGAGGGATTTATCTGATTTTTTGCATTCATATTTGTCGTTTCCCTTTAAAAAGATTTTAAGTGGTTCCCTTTCCATGAAATACTTTATGAGCTATATTTGCAAATCTGTATCTCTGCTTTGAGTTTCATAGTCTTAAATGTGGCATTTACTAGATTTCATAGCAGTGCTTTTTTAGTTGTCTTTATGGTCTATCACTCAGAAGTTTTAATGCAAAAACCCCCTACATTTCTGAAATTTATTATATTTGGGTTCTAATAAGGCATTATAAAGGAAGGAATAAATAAACAGGCATTTCTTTCTGCTTCCCCCATTTCTATATTTTCATGTGCAGCCCAAATAGCAAGTAGATAGAACTAGCTTTTCTCACTCCTTCATTCCAAGCTCACAGATTGATAAACTTTTGTTGTAAAGTAAAGGAGACCTTAGGATTAAAGGACACCCTTTAATATCCTTTTGGATATTTTGATAACCGAAGCTTGGTTCAAAGACGCTTGGTGTTCCTCAAATCCCAGAGAAGGTACTCACTGCTAACTGTTTACTTCTGTTCCATCTGTTTACAAGGTATTCCAACACTTCAGTGGAAACTTCCCTATTGTATAATGTCTATCCATTCAGCTTTTATCCTCTGTACTGCGCAGTTTTTACTTTCTAAAAGTTCACTTACACTTTACCATCTTGTCAGATTTCTGTTATGCTGGCTGAGCACATTGTCTCATTTACTGTCACTTCTAATTAGTCCTAAATTTCAACAAGCCTCATTTTCCTGCACGTTGTTTTTCGTCCAAAATTTTCTAAATCTTCTGTTGCAGAACAGCTCTGGTCTTTGTATGCTGCAGTATGGTAGATGGGCACGCAAGGCAATTTATCAGTGTCTTGCTGTAGTTACTGTCTCTCTGCTTTAATGCATCCTGACTCAAATGTTTTCTGAAATAGTTTCCAAAACTGACTTAATGAAGGATTTATATTAGCTGACATATTTGTTTCTCCTTTGTATCATTCAATAGTCTTCTGGTTAATTCTATGTATTTTCATATGTTTGCAGGTGTTGGTGTGTTAAACAATTTATTGTATGCAGTAGGTGGCCATGATGGTCCTTTGGTAAGAAAAAGTGTTGAAGTGTTTGACCCCATTGCCAGTACCTGGAAGCAGGTTGCAGACATGAACATGTGCAGAAGGAATGCAGGTATGTGCAACAATGACTAAAATTGTGTCAATGTGATTGTAAATGGCATGTATCTGGATTTCTGCTACTTTCATAAGAAACTTGCTTGGGGGAGTGTAAGTCAATTACTAATTTTCATTCTGGTTTCCTGCTTTTAGGTGTTTGTGCTGTAAATGGTCTCTTGTATGTAGTTGGAGGAGATGATGGTTCCTGTAATTTATCAACAGTGGAGTATTATAATCCAACAACTGATAAGTGGACGGTTGTGTCATCTTGTATGAGTACAGGAAGGAGCTATGCAGGTAAGGCATGTAGATAATTTTAGTAGACTTTTTAATGTATAACATTTGACAAAACATCCAAACAGAATCTTGTCTAAGGTAAAACCTAAGATAATAAAATGGGAAGGAAGAATCTGATGGTACATTTTGAATGATGATTTCAAATAATAATTTACCACAAGGAAAAAAAAGGGATTAAAGTGTATTCAAAAAGTATTTAGTGCATAAGTGGTGAGTCATAAAGATGATTCTGGTATGGCCAGGGTTTTTAACAAGAAAACGTGTCTCAATCTAAGGGGTCTAATTCTGAAGTTCTTTGGGATTTGATACTGAGAAAATGAGCTGTTTCAGGAACCTTTTCCTTCAATAACTGCAGTTTTCCAAATGGGTTATTTAAGTGAATGTTAAGGATATATTTAATTGATAGCAAAATTAAACTTGATTAGTGGCAGGTTTTTTGAAGTCACAAAAATTTTCAGAACTTTGCACTGATTCAGACAGCTTTGTGTCAAAGAGAACTTTGGGAAATAGGGAAAACGTTGTTGATACACAGTTAAATGCTAACTGCGATGTGTCATATTAAATTTTCATTTTTGTGATTAAAAAAAAATTGCCTAAAGATTTATCCCTGTTTTTCCCCCTCCCTCTAGGTGTTACAGTTATTGACAAACCATTATGATCAGTAAAGGGATTTTCAACTTGATTATGCACTAAAAGCAGTCTTCAACAAGTACATTTGAAGTGACTGTCTAAGCACTTCTCTACTTGTAGCTGCACCTTGAGTCACAGTGGAAGATGTGACTGTCTACAATTACAGATGACAGATGATGAAGATTACACTAGGTAGAAGCAATGTGTAGGATTATTCTGCAGTTGAGCAGAAGCTGATTGAACTTTTGAAGTCTGGTGGACCATTTTTTTTATTGCAAGGTCTTCAAAAAACTCCAACATTTTCATAAGGACCGACTTCTGTCAGTCATGACTGAGAAACGGATTGTGAGTGAAGAATGGTGTGTATTCTGGTGAAAGTAAATTTTTGTCTTATTTTTTCCAGAGACTAATAAGTATATTTAAGGAAATGAACTGTCAGTCTTCATTGTAGGTATTGAATCCCACCTCAGTAATTCAAACTGGCATGGGGTAAATTTGTTTCCTTTTATAAAACTTTTGTTACATAACTATACTATGTGCATTTGTTTGTGTGAGCATAAGTTGCTCTCTATTGAAACTCTTCGAAAGCAGATTTTACTATTTATAATTTGGCACAGTACTTTGAATATGTCAGTACTATGTTGTAAAACAGAGATGTATTTTTTGATATGTAACAATGCTTAACACTAATTCCCGCTGAAGGAGATCAGAGACAGTATAACACTTCTTGAGCAGGTGTAATTTCAGTATCTTTTTAATAAAAATGTTGTCTGTACTTACGGGTTTTTTTTTTTCCTGTTCAATTTTGGTCACATTTAGATGTTACTTCTTTTTTACCTTTTTATCCAAAAGGTGATTTGGCATGAAAATAACTGAAAATTTGTAGTGAATGTATGCAATTGCATTGAACTTGCATGGTACAAAAGCCTATTTATGTGTGTAACTTCAGCTTCTATTATCCAATATCTGAATATACTGTATATGGCCATGCTTATAAAGCAGCACATTTTGTTCTTGGATGGCCTCCTTTTAACATGACCAAAGTTACTGTCATATTTGAGACATTTTCTTCAAATAAAAGTTTGTACATTGTTTCCTAATGCCAACAGGTCGCTTAAAACTTGTGTTCTCAATGCAAGTCTCAAACCAAATAATCAGTGAAATAATCTGGGGTGGGGAGGAAGGAATGGGGAGAAGCTGGTGTTCTAAAGGTCTGAATGCCAACGAATTGAGAATTAAAGTTTAGGAAGCAGTCATGTGAACATCACTGTTTTGCCGCAGTTCTGTTTCTGAAAGCTGTGGTTGTCCATGAGTGCAGGAATGGCCACCACTGGCTTCCCGTGACAGCGTCTGAGCCGTGACACCGATGACAGGGCTGGGAGTCTCGCAGGTGCCGAATTCCATGTGCGGTGTGACGAGGTGGGGCGAGACAGAGGCTTTGAACAGGAGCCTTTTGTTTGAGTTGTGCACTCTTACCCGCACAGCACCGACCTGTGAATGCGGCTGTGGGCCGCTGCTGCCATGACGACACCGCCGCCGCCTGTGTACTCCGATCTTTTCATTACCGCGGGAGCAGGGAGCGGGCGCAGGCCTCTGCAGGGGTGACACCGTGTCTGTCAGCAGCCGCGCCGCTCCTGCAGGCGAGCGCTTTGAGCCCGGCGGGGGGCGCCTGGTCCCGCTCCCCCGGGCCGCTCCCGGCGGGTCCCGCTTCCCCGGGCCGCTCCCGGCGGGTCCCGTTTCCCCGGGCCGCTCCC